>CANXYC011139559.1:0-11323 GCA_948193065.1 Aleurites moluccanus | reverse complement strand
CATGTTGTCCTTAGCATGTTGACCCTAGCTAGCATATATATATAAGGTTACACTAGAGTTAAACCTTGTCTAGTAGGCCCACTATAAATGTCCATTATCTATTAGGGCTTATATTAGAACATATATTAGGGTTATTTAATATACTTAACAATTTTCTCCTATATTCTACATATAACACTTTTCAATAGATAGAAAATATAATGTTCAAAAAAAAATATTGAATTATCATATCACAAAAAGATTCATTACTTCAAAATTTGAATTCTTTAAGCACATTATCAATTTTAAAAACAAACTAAATTGAACTATTTATTCAACTGAAAAAAATATAATAGTCTCCCACAGTCCAGAGCTATAGAGGAATTATTCATCAAATAGATCATCCTTATCAGAAGTCCAGTTCAACTCTGCTCCTTCATTTTCATCATTTCATGTAAGTTACCAAATATAAATTTCATATGAATCCAATCATTTATATAACACTTTAAAGTGTCTAGTTCATCCAAAAGAACTTAGTACAATACCACAATGACTAAAAATAATGATATATTAATATCAATTAAGCATCAATACCAACAATACATTAATGTCAATAATAGTATGCATCAGTGTCAAAACCAATAAGAATCAATGTCAAGTTTCTTTATAAGAACAAGACCTAAACAGTTTGTTTTTCAAAAGAACCATTTCATATTTTTATGTGGAATGTTATAGTTGTCAAGTTCAAATCTAGTTAAGCTGTATCATTAAGTATAGAATGATGCAACCACTCATGATAGAACATCCAAATGGAGATAAATTATCTCATCAAATGTGGAATGAGATAATTCTCCCAAAAGGATATATCATCAAATGTGGAATGATATATTAACAACTGTAAACATCAAAATATTATCAAGTGCTTATTTTAATCACCAAAGGGATATTCGAAAATTCAAAATAACACAGATGTAGTCTAATACCTGTCTCATATAGCTATTAACCCCATTTCCCCCACAATTTTAAATATTCCATCTTTCTTCAAACTTTTTGTGAGTGCATCTGCAATATTATCTTTCGATTGCACATTAACCAAAGTAAAAATATATTATTTTATAAGATAATTCAGCGTTGCATGTCTCAGCCTAATATGCCTCCTTTTACCATAATTCAGCGTTGCATGTCTCAGCCTAATATGCCTCCTTTTACCATTAAAGAGTGAGTTTTTCACTACTAAAACTATAGCTTGATTATCACAGAACAAACTTAAAGAATTAATCTTTAGAAAAGTCAATGGAATATCCAGGATCAAATCTCTTATCCATTATGCTTCTCCTCCTGCCAAAGCTAGAACTGATAGTTCTGATTCCATAGACGACAAAGCAATATAAGTCTATCTTTTGGATTTTCATGCCACAGCTACTCCACCCAGTGTAAAAACATAGCCACTAGTAGATTTACTGTCTCCAAATTCTGAGCACTATGATGCATCAGAAAAACCTTCTAAGATAAGAGGATGACCATTATAGCATAAAGCATAAGTTAGAGTACCCTTAAGATATCTCAATAGCTTCGTTAAAACATTCCAATACTCTTGACTAGGATTACTAGTGAAACAACTCAGCATGCCAATTGTAAAGGCTATGTCTGGTCTAGTATAAGTCATTACATATATGAGACTACCAATTAGTTTGGAATAATCCAACTGATTCACATTAGCTCCTTCATTAGGGCTTAGTCTTTTAGTAGGATCATATAATATCTCAACCACTTTACACTCACTGTATCCCTATTTAGAAAGTAGTTTCTTAATGTAATGAGCTTGGCCAAGGGTGATACCTTGCCCTCAACATTCCAAGAATCGTGTCTACTACACCAAGATCTAACATGTTAAAGGTTTTAGTTAATTCGCCTTTTACTTCATTTAAAATAGAAAGATTTGTACCAAGTATCAACATGACATCCACATACAAGTAAATAATCGCAACCTTATTCGACATAGAACAAAAGTAAAGGCATTTATTAGAATAACTAAATTTAAATCCTAAGCTCGTTACAACTTTGTCAAATTTTTTATACCACAATTTAGGTGCTTGTTTTAGACCATACAAAGATTTGTTTAATTTACAAACTTTATTCTCTAAATCTTTCATGACAAACCCTTCAGGTTAGTTCATATAGATTTCCTCTGTTAGATCTACATTCAAGAAAGTTGTCTTTACATCCATTTGATGCACAACATAGTATTCAATAAATGCTAATGCAAGAAGAATTCTAATTATAGTCAAATGACAGACCGATGAGTATACATCAAAATAATCTATACCATAGACTTGAGTATATCCCTTAGCTACTAAACGTGCTTTATATTGTGCTATTGATCCGTCAGGATTTAATTTCTTCTTTAAAACCCACTTATAACCTATAGTCTTAGCCCTTTTTGGTAAATCGACTAGTTGCCAAGTTTGATTTTGTAACAGAGAACTCGTTTCATCATTAATGGCTTCTGCCCATAACAAGGAGTTCTTAGATCTCATCGCTTCTTTGTAAGTAGATGGATCGTCCTCTAAATGGTAAGTGACAAAATCCTCACCAAATGTTTTAGGAACTCTCTCTCTTGCAGATACTCTTAAAGGTAGTGATTCATTAATTTGAGGAGTTTCAGAGGAATTATGTGCAATTTCTATTAAAGGTTTTGAATTAATTTTTATAGTGCCAGGTAAAGTCAATCCTTGATCTTTTAGGAATTTATCCTTAAAGAATATTGCATCCCTAGATTTTATAACCACATTGGTAGATAAATCCGAAAATCGATCAGCTGCACTATCCTCTGCATACCTAGGTATACACATGTGTTGGTCCTAGGTCCTACATTTGGTCTCCTATGGTCTGGTATCCTAACATAAGCGATACAGCCCCAAGTCATTAGAGTATCATATGTACAAGAATGTTTATGTCATAATTCATAAGGTATTGAATTTGTCTTAGAATGTGACACTCTATTTAGGATGTGACATGCAATCAAAGATGCTTCTCCCTAATAACAAGAAGGCATGTCAGCTGTCAATAACATAGAGTTTAACATTTCAGTTAACAACATGTTCTTACGTTCAGATATACCATTAGATTGAGGTGAGTAAGGACTAGTAGTTTCAAGTATTATGCCATGAGAGTTACAAAATTCCTTGAACTTTGTCAATTTGTATTCTTCTCCTCTATCACTCCTAAGTCTTTTAATTTTCAAGTTTAATTGTTTTTCAACATGATTCTTGAAAATTTTAAATTTATCAAATACTTCATCTTTAGATTTTTACAGATAAATATAACAAAATCTAGAAAAATCATCTATAAATGTTACCAAATACTTCCGAACTCCTCTAGCTGTGAAGCTTTTAAAATCATATAAGTCAGAATGTATTAGTTCAAGAAGTTGTGTACTCCTAGAGACCGACTGAAAAGGTTTTCTAGTAATTTTAGTTTGAGCACACGCTTTACATGTGTTAAATTTAATCGAAGTATCTAATGGTATATTATGAGTTTTAGCTAGTTTAGCTATTTTCTTATAATTCACATGTCCTGATCGATTGCAATAGTTTTAGATCAATTAAATTTTAACTAACATGACTAACTATTTTATTTGTTAAACTCAGTCTATATATACCACTTACCAAATAAGCACATCCAAAATAATAAGAATTAACAGACAAAGTTACTCTATCATTAGAAATTAAAGTGTTCATGCCAGCAATATCTAAAAGACTGATAGAAATTAAATTTTTTAAGATAGATGGAACTACTTTAACATTTTTGAGAGTTAGAATTTTACCTGAAGAGGGCCCTATATTTGTTATACCAGTGTGAGTCACTACTTCTTTGTCTCCACTAGCCACAATGATAGTCTCGTTGACTTCAGTAGCATCATCAAGTTGTATTTTGTTCTTACAAACATGGCATATGGCTCTTGTATCTAACTACCATTTTGAAGAAGTACTGGCCTTTCCACTTTTTTCGATCATAACAATAAAATTCTAAGGCTCAGTATTCTGTACTGTCATATTTGTTTCTTTATTTGGTGTATTAAATTTAGTTTTTAGAGGAGCCCTACATTCTGTAATGAAATGACCCCATCTCCCACAGTTGTGGCACTTGCCCCTTTTTTCTTAGAAATGGTCTTTTTTGGCCTCCAACTTGGGGGGTTTATTTTTGGTCGACTTGGATCTCCTATAAAATTTCTTGAAATGTGTGATTGTATTAGCAACCGACCGCTGTTGTCTGACCATTTCCAAGTTATTTCTAACTCTATTCTCATCTTCGATTCTGATGAATCGTTTGAGATCATCCAATCTCACTTGCACCTTTTTTCTATACATTTTAGTTTTAAAAGTGTGCCATGCAGAAGGTAGTTTGTAAATTATTACCCCAACTAAGAAGGCATCACAGATGATGATCTTTTTATTATTTAATTTAGATCTCAAATTTTCTAGGTCAATTACTTGAGGAGTGATTTCCATATTTCCATTAAATTTAAAATCCATAAATTTGTTAACTAGGTGTGTTTTAGACAATTCCTCCTCTTTTTTAAATTGAGCATCTAAATTATCTCAGATTTTTTTAGCAGTGTTGTATTTGCTAAAAAGTTCTGCTAGTCGATCAGAAAGACAATTCAATAAATAGTCCTTACAGAAGTCGTCGTCTTTATTCTATTGAGATTCATCAACGTCCTCCATCGTATCAGCAAAGGTACTCAAAATAGTGTAGAACATATTTTTATATTTCAGTCCAAATTGAGTCTTTCGCTTCCAGGAATTAAATTTAGATTCACTAAAGGTTTACAGTTTGACCATCTTAATTGGAACACGTTTATCTATTCTTCTATATATTTAAATAGACAATTAAATAGCAAAAATTATATAGAAAGAAAGTTGGATCAAATGCACCTGAATCGAACCAATTAAATTGAACCAGTGATTGAATCGAACTAGTGATTTGAACTGAACCGATGATTCAAACTGAACCAGCGATTCGAACTGAACTAGTTTCAAATCTTCTTTTCTCAGTCCCAAAATAGTTTCTTCTTTGCCTTTGTGAATAAAACAGCTCAAGTGATGGCGGCAGAAGATTCTTCACAATAAGCAATCCTTGCACCACTCGAATGCTTCCTTGAAATCGTGCTCAATAGTCCACCGTGAGCTTTATTGATGCTTGACCAGAGCTGGACCTTACAATCGATGTATGATTTTTCAGCAAATATTCCTTCTTGTATTAAGTCTCCCTTTTCTTAATCTACTACACCTTTTTCACCGATTTTGGATGAGTGATAATCAGTTTTCGAGTCACGATACACCTAATTAATGCTCCACTATGAAATTATTGGATTTGTATTCAATTTCAGTAGCAAAATTTGAATTGAATCAAGGATTTATCAACAAATAAATGGAACAAAAAGCCACCAAGAACAACTTAGGTTCAAGTAATTCACAAGTGGTTTTCGATGGTGCAGCAATAAAGGTTTTGATTTGGGAATTTTAATCAAAATAATTTAATGCTTCAAGATTGTTAGAGTTTTAGGTCAAGCAATATGCAATTGCTTGAAGCATTACACCCTAGGTATCTAATTTGGAATACCTAGCATGTTGCCCCTAGCTAGCATATATATAGGGTTACACTATGGTTAAACCAGTTAATGGGCTCTTGCCCATTAGGCCCACCACAAAAGTCCATTATCTATTAAGGCTTATATTAGAACATATATTAGGGTTATTTAATATACCCAACAAGTACTTGGCATCCAAATAAAGATGCCACTCATCATATGACACTGACTCCACTGTTCTCCTTCAAGTTAGCAATTATAATGGTAATGACCAAATAATATGTATGAGATACCATTGCCATCCAACAAGCATGCCTCGATGACAATGTCAAGTTATTTTCTGGAATGTTGTAGTCTGCTTGGTTATCCTAATAAGCACATGGTGTATCAGATTTTGACCAATAATAATTTACCTATTTCAGATTCATCTAAGTTGTCTTCTATTGATTCTTATTCTGCATGATGATTAGGACAATTATATAAATTACCTTTCATTTCTATTGAACATAAAACTTGTGTTCCTTTGAGATTATTTATTCAGATGTATGGGGTCCTACCCAGTTACTTCCCATTTGGGATTTCACTATTTTGTGAATTTATTGATGACTTCAGCCTGGATTTATTTTCTTAAGAATAAAAGTGATGTGTTTAACACTTTTCTTGCCTTTCAATCTTTAATAGAATATGAATTTAAATTAATAATTAAAGCTTTTCATTCTGATTGGAGTTGAGAATATCAAAGATTAAATAAATATTTTAATTTATATGGCATAGTACATTGAATAGCATGCCCTTGTACTCATGAACAAAATGGTATTTTTGAAAGAAAAATTATCCGCATAGTTGACACCGGTCTTACTCTTCTAGCCTATGCCAATATTCCTTTTCGTTTTTAGTCTTATGCATTTTTAAGTAGTGTAAATTTTATTAATTCTATGCCCATTTTTGGTCTTAATGGCAATACACCTTTTGAATAAATTCATAGTTTTCCACCTAATTATTTAGTTGGTTGTGCTATTTATCCTTATTTGCAACCTTACAAAAGACATAAATTTTCCCATTGCACATCACTGTGTATTTATCTTGGTCAGTCTCAATATCATACTGGTCATTGTTGTCTATATATTAACTCTGAGAGGATATATATTGCTAAACATGTTTCTTTTATTGCTGACTTATTTCCTTTCAGAAACATCACTGCCAAGACTGATAATTCCATTTTAGTAAGCTTTGACAATTCACCATACCTGTACCCTTGCAATCTAGCAGCATCGATACTATACCCGACTCCACCAATTATGATCAAATAGCATCAAGCTATATTTTTATCTATTCAACCAACTCTCCAAATAAAAATATATCCAAGTCTGAATCTGCTATTAACCTTGTTGTTGGTTTCACCAAGTATCAAGAACCCCAAACCAATCCTTATCCTAAGATGACCGAACATATTGCATGACACTTATAATACTTAGACCTTCTACTTTGAGCAAAAGACAAGCAAATATTGCATTTAAAGAGAAACAAAAGCTAATTTTTCTTACCCATGAACCTTGCACTTTTCATCAAGCCAATAAACATAAAGAATGGAAAAATGCAATCTCAGATGAGTTGAAATCTTTATTGTCCACATACACATGGACTTTGGTTCCAAAACCATTACATGCTAACATAATTGATAATAAGTGGATTAATAGGATCAAGAGGTATAAGGCCATGGGGCAATTGATCATTACAAAGCAAGGTTGGTGGCAAAGAGGTTCACATAGGAAATTGGTATTGATTACAAGGAAATCTTCAGCCTAGTTGTTAAGGCTATAACTGTTAGGCTCATACTGACATTGACTACCATGTATAACAAGTCACTTTGACTACTTGATGTCTCTAATGCATTTATCCATGGCAATTTAAAGGAAGAATTGTACATGTGTCAACCATTAGGTTTTGTTGATCCAAATTATTCATCTTATGTATGTAAGCTAAACAAGTCTCTGTATGGGTTAAAACAGGCTCCACAGACATGGTTTTTTAAACTCACTAAATTTTTTCATTCTCTGGGGTTTGTTTCATCCAAAGTTGGTAGTTCTTTACTTATATACAAAGATGGTTCTCATTATGTTTTCATTCTTATTTATATCGATGGCATTATTATAACTAGTTCAAATAGTTCTTTGGTGAATCATTTTACTTCTGCCTTGCAAAAGGAATTTCCTATTTATGATATGGTTACATTATATTACTTTCTTGGTATTGAGGTTAATCATTGCAAAGATGGTATTTTATTGTCCTAAAAAAAGTACATTAGTGATTTACTTGAACGTCATGGTATTTTTAATTCTCACCCTTATTCTACTCCTATGACTACTCATCTAGTCTTGCATAAAAATGAAGGGAAACCCATACTTGAGCTTGAGGAATATCGAAAAATTATTGGTGCTCTCCAGTATGTTACTATTACTTGGTCGGATTTGTCATTTTTAGTAAACAAGCTTAAACATTTCACGCATGCTCCCACGAATCTTCATTAGAAATCCTTGAAACATTTACTGCGTTACTTGAAGGGTAGTGTATCTATCGATTTATTTTTTCATGCTATTTCATCAATTTCTTTAAGTTGCTTAACGAACAGTGAATGAGGTGGAGATCAAGGTGACAAGTGTTCCACAGGAGGTTATGGCATTTTTCTTGGATGTCTAAAAAATAACCTACAATTGCTCGCTCCTTCACTGAAAGCAAATACAAGGCTATAACTAATGCCTTGTCTGAATTATTATTGCTTTGGTCACTTCTTAGTGAGATTTGTTATCTTGTTTTATATTCTACTATATAGTATGATAATATTGGTGCTATATACTTGACCTCAAATCTAGTTTTCCATACTAGAATAAAGTATATAGTAGTGGATTATCACTTTATGTATGAACAAGTTGCTGCTGGTTTTCTTAAAGTTTCATTCCTTTCCACCAAAGAATAATTAGCTGACTTGTTTACTAACCCCTTGGCTCTACCACGGTTCAATTTGCTTAGAGATCAACTTTCCCTCCGTTTCGAGTCAGGATTTGTAAGGGGGTGTTAGGATAAATATTATGTATATTTATTTCTTCTCATTTATCATTATACAGTTGTTATATTTATCTAAAGTTCATTTGTACTCTTATCAGAATAGGAAGATTTTAATCATATATATATAAAACATATCATCAATAGAACACACAACAATTTCCCTTCATCTAAACGTGTAACAAAACTAACCCTAAAAATTTGTTATAATCAAGGTTGAATTAATCTAATAGTTAGAAAGTTCCAAATGCATATATTCAACATTTGAATATATGCACCACAAACCATCTAACTCCCTTCATGCCATAGAACACAACTCTATCACACCTAAAAGGAAGAATATCATTTGGACAACCAGATCTAAGTCTTATTGAAGAAAGAAGTATTTTTTATGCCATATTTTTATGTTTACTAATATTAAAATTGTTTATTTAGTGAAAAAAATACTCTAAATATTTTATGAGGAAATATTTCTTAAGAAAATGACTTTTCAGAAAATCAATTGGAAATGGTTTTTTGGTACTTGAAATATATAGAAAAATGTAATTTTTCTTTCAATTTATAAGACCATACAATATTAGGATTTACTAAAATTTATATTTTCTACTTATTATTGAATATGAAGAAAAAATTATGAAAAAATTATTTGGCTGATTTATTGAGTCATTAGAGGCAGTCAAGTAATGATAATTATTGGTGAATGGTGATGACCAAATATGACTGATGATGGTAAATAATATAATAAAATATGTTTATACATGTTGGACTCCTTGAGTTTGATGTTGATTTTGATGATAATAAAACATATCGATGTGTTAATTATACTCACAAATTTGTTTAAATTTATCATGGAATGATAAATCATAACCAATGATTATTCATAGGTTTAACACAATTTGAAAGACTGCATGTGCTAAGGGGGAGCATATTTGAGAAATGCAACAAATTAAAATTCAAATTGCAGGTTACAGGAAAGTAGCAGCTGCTACTAAAAATGTAGCACCCGCTACCAAGTAAATCACAGCCATTACATAGTATTCACGGCCATAAATTTTAATTCCAAAAGGCCCAGAAGCTCAAGGGCCAGAGTGAGGAAGAAAGTAGCGCCCGCTACTTTGATGTAGCGCCCGCTATTAAGTAAGTAGTAGTCACTACCTATTATTCACAGCCGCTACATTCAATCCCGAAGATCCAGCAGCCCTGAGTCTGAAAGCTAGCCTGAGTCTGGAAAATCAGTCGTAAAAACTAGTTGTCGGAAAAGTTGTCAACTACACTTTTTGACATTAAATGAAGCCGAACGACTATACTTCATCAAAGACTATAAATATGAGTTGGTGGGAAGTTTAAAAATAAGAGAATGACTATTAAAAATTTATTATTGAGTTATTGTACCAAATTATTCATATTTATGGCTTAAAAAGCTTATTTATTATAAAATCATTTTTGTGAGCTATTAGTTGTAAATCTTTGAGTTGGGTAAGACTCATTAATTATTTAAGAGTCAGAAAAAAATTAAAGGGGATTTTTCTTTGTAACACCCATTATTTTTCTAAACAATCTTTGTGTATATTCTTGTGTATAAATTTATTTTATTTGGCTTAATTAAATTAATTTCGAAATAAGTATAAATATTTACTTATAAATTTTTTTGGATAATGATAGAAAATGAGTATGGAAATTTTGTGAGAAATACTGATTGAGTTATTGAAATTTCGTGAGAAATGCTAAGTGTTAAAGGATTGATAATTTGAGTCTTCAGCGAAATTCTATGAAAACTGGGTTAATGGTTTCCAGCTGGCAATGCCGAGCTAGCCTTGCTAGGAGGCAATGCCAAGCTGGCTTTGCGAAGAGGCAATACCGAGTTGGCCTCGGGAAAAAGAAGTGCGAGGTGAGATTGTGAAGAGGAATAGCAAAGAGGAAAGGCGAAGAGGAATGCGAAGAGGAAATGCGAAGAGGTAAGTGCAAGATGGCATATGCGAAGAGGCATATGCGAGCCAACAATGCAAAGAGGCATTGGCGAGCTGAGAATAGTGAAGAGGCATATTCGAGCCGGCAATGCGAAGAGGCATTGGCGAGCTGAGAATAGCAAAGAGGCATGTGCGAGCCGGCATATGCGAACTGGCAAAAGCGAGCCGGCAATGCGAAGAAGCATTGCCGAGCTGGGTCTGGTGAGCCAGCAATTGGCGAGCTGGACCAGCAAATTGAATTTTGGCGAGGCGGGATGAGTAAGTGCACAGTAACCGGGATTTGCAATTTAGGCAGTAGCCTATTTATAAGCACAGCAGCGTGAACACTTAGCCCATTTCTTTCTTTTCAACGTTCACAGCGAGCTTCCTGTTTCTCCAAAAACAGTCACTGTTCATCGTCTTCTCCATCAAATTTCCATGTTTTTCCACCAAAATTTTCTGGAGAAATTTGTGAAAATCATATATAAATATACCTGTGTTCATCCTTTCCTGCCCCTAACTCGTGAAGAGAGGAGCTAGAAAAGTGGCAACGGCAGCAAAGAAAATTCTGCTGTGAGCACCATTTGAGGTATATGTTTATTTGTTGATTTTTATTGATTAAATAGATAGTATTTGGGTTAAAATGAATGGGTTTAGAGTTATTTTAACTACATTAACTCTAAATAATGGAAGTCCCTAATTTCTAGGGTTTATGTGAAACTTTGAATGTTGAAATGATGAATTA
>CANXYC011139489.1:0-14926 GCA_948193065.1 Aleurites moluccanus | reverse complement strand
TAGATAGAATAAGTGATGTTGAGATGGTATTTGATAACTATTTAATTGATAAGGAATTGTTGAATTTTAAATTCTGGTTTGAAGTCAATGAAACCAAACCATGTGTGTAGGGTTTAGGAAGATTTTAATTGCTGTTTTTTTTCTATGTGAATGAGTGATGATACTTGGTGTTGAATTTGTATGTGATAACTATTTAAATTGATGATGTATGGTTGAATTTAAAATTCTGGATTTAGGTCTTAATATAGCTGAACCATGATAGGATTTTAGGAGATTTTGAGTACTGTTTTTCTATGTTGAATAATTGATGATAGATGATGCTAAATAGTTGTTTAAATTGCTGCTGTAATGTTGCTTTGAATGTGTGATTTATGACCTCTTTATTGGACTGAAATTGCCTTAGGGAATTTAGTAAATTGCTGGTTGGTTATAGTATGTGATTGAAGAGGTGTTAAATGATAGATTCAATGTGAATTGAGGGATGTTTGAAACTGAATTTCTGGTTAAGGAATTTAGAAATAAATTCTGGTTTGATGATGCTAAGTGTATGATGTTTAAATGGTACTAGCAAATGGTTTAAATTGCTATTTGAAATGTAATTAAAATGTAAGATTTATACCTTGCTTCTTTGGGTATAATTTGCCTTAGAACATTTAATAAATTGCTGGTTTTTCAAAGTATGTAATTGAAGTAATAAATGATGAAATTGGATGTAAATTAGTAGGTAATGTATAAACTGAATTTTTAGGTTTGAATGTGTTAATTTATAAACTGAATTTTCAGGTTTGAATGGGTAAATTTGTAAACTGAATTTTTAGGTTTGAATGCGTCAATTTGTAAACTGAATTTTCAGGTTTGAATGTGTTAATTTGTAAACTGAATTTTCAAGTTTGAATGTGTTAATTTGTAAAAAAAATTTATATGTCATAAAATGGTTAAATGAAATGAAGCTTGTAATTTGGGTTCTTCGAAGTACCGGTATACATTATTCCCGTGCCCTAGGACCGTCATAGCCCTATAGAGTGGGTTATGACATCTTAAGAACGTTCTTCATAATGTTCTTGATAAAAGGAGTATATCTAACCGAATCAAAGATTGATTCAAAGTAAACACTTGACGATAAGCAATCTTATTCAAGCATCGGCATTCTTGGCATTTGAAATCATCTATAAGACAAATAAAGTCTAAGGGCAATTTGTCGAGCCATGGTGTGTCCAGATTTGAGTAATTTCTTATTTCTTTTTATTTAGAAATCATGTGAATTTTTTAAGCATAATCACATGAATTGTGTTAGCATTCATTTTTGACACACTTTGAGCCCGAGCTGAAACCCAATGATGTAGCATCAAGAATCGAGATAGTGAGAAAAAGGATGCTTGTTAAAGTGATTACTTTTGCTTTTGGATTGAGGAAGTTGTTAGGGTTATCTTAGCAATTAATGATTCAGATTTGTATTTTAATATAAAACATGTTAAAATGTATTTCAAAATGAATTTGGGTCATTTCGGGCCATATTCGGTGGTCTAAACGCAAATCGGGCTCGCAGGAGGTCGTCGGCCTGATTACGGCAAACTGTCAGGCCCATATAAGCTCGGAAACTATTTAAGTTATTTTTTTAGTTAAATGGAGTTTATAAATAATTTAAAAGTTTTTGAAAAGTTTCAAGTCATTTTGGATAGATTAGACACAAGAACGCGGGAGCTGGGGGTCAGTAGGCTTGTTTGGTTGCTAGAAGCCAATGAGACCATCAGCAACCATTAGCCTATAGCTTCTTGCCATAGCTGTATGGCTATTTTCAAGGCCACACAGCCCAAGAAAGGGAAGCACGGCCCAAAGAAGGGCCATATGGCCCTTACACAAACTGGCAAGCTCCGGTCCCGTTTACACGCACTGCCGCTAACCTCCACCACCCCCGGTCCGATTTTTCTTTTAAATTTGGATATTCCAAGTCTATTTTTGTACCAATTTAACTTCTAAAAAGGTTCCTATTTGGTATTTTAATCAAAATTGAAGTTTTGGATTAAAAGCTAAAAAGGAAGCTTTAGGGATTATAAGTTGGCAAGTAACCATAAAACTATTTTGGAAGCTACGTTGTGGCTATTTAGGATGTTTGATTACTTAGAAAATCTGAATAAAAATAAAAATGAGTCTTTTATTCTTGTTTTTTCCTATTCAAGTGATAAAAGAAGCCTATAAATAGGCATCCGTCCTCACTAGTTTGAGGATCTGAATTTTGATGCCTAAGCTTTTGGCAAAATAATTCTCTCAATCAAACACTAAACTGATTTTTTATTAATCTTACTACAAAGAAACTAAGGATTTTTATTAATCAATTAATCAAGTTCATCTCAACTATACAAATTAATTCTTTTCTTAAGAATCGAATGAACCAAATTTAGTTTTATTTCTTCTTCTTTTAAACTCTTCTCAAGAACATATCAAGAATGTCCTTGATAGTGTTCTTGTTAAAATGAGTATATTCAATCGAATCATAGCTTGATTCAAAGTAAGAATTTGACGACAAGTAATACTCTTTAAGCATCGATGTTCTTGGCATTCAAAATCATTCATATGACAAACAAAGCCTGAGGGCGATTTGACGAGCCTTGTTGTGTCCAGGTTTGAGTAATTTTTTATTTCTTTTTATTTTAGCAACCATGTGAATTTTTTGGGCATAATCACATGGATTGGCAATAATCTGTGTGATCCTTCTTCTTTTCTTTATAAATCCCTTTTTTTATATGAACTAAGATTTAACTATGAACTTGTGTTTACAGCTTAATTAAAAATTTAATCAATTTGAACTAAAAAATCTAGAAAGTATGCTTAGGTCCCTTTTTTAATAAAACTCATGTTTATATTTCTAGCTACTGTTTGTTACTCTTTTCTTTATTTAAAAATCATTTTGATTAAGTTTAAAACACTTATGATCATTAGGATTAAGTTTTTGAATAATTTAGGATGAAAAGTATCAAAAATTCCTCAAGAAAAGGTGTAAAAATAATTTGAATCTGAAGTAGGAAGCTAGAATCAGGTCACAAGGGCCATATGGCCCCTTGGGAAGGGCCACAAGGCCTTTCTCTGTCCCATGCATGACTGAGAAGGGCCACACGGCCCTATGTATGCTATTGGGGCATTTCTTGTGCCATGAAGGCACTTGATTGTCTCCTTTGCTTGTCTTCTTGATTTTTTTTTATATCTATTTGATGCTTCTAATTGTATGTGAATATCTATATGCCATGAATAAATGCATGAAACTTAGGATAAATGACTATATGATAGTTTTTATTAATTCAGAAGCATGCTAGGAGTAAAAGAGTCAAAGTTAAGCTCAATTATGCATGTTAATTAATATAATGCCTAGTTTAGGTTATAAGCTTGAAAATTTGCATGTTTATTACTATGTGACGATATGGCATGATTAAATGTATGGTTGAATGAATTTGAAATGAATATAATATTACAAATGAATAATTTAAGTATGGGCTTAAAATGCATAAAGCATGATTAGCTAAATATATACTTTATTGCCATGCAATACAATATGTCTCTTATAGGTTAGCATGCCATGTTTAGGTTAGTTATCAAAAGTGGTTTGGCTTGTGAATAATTTGGTTCATGCATTGTAATCTTAATGAGTCTTGGTCAGTTGCATGTGAACTAAATAGTTAAAGTGTCATAGTTATATACTTTGCATCATGCATATGGTAAATATGAGTTTTGATATTATTATAAGGAAGTATGCCATTTTGCAAAGTATGTTTTGCATACATTTGGGTTGTATGAGCTAACCATGTAAAATAAATAAACGTGAGGCTTGTAAGACCTAAGCATGCATGAAGGGTAAACGGGCTTAGAATGCATTAAGGCCCGAAAAGGCAAAGTCCAAGGTACATGTGTTTCATTTAATGCATTAAATTGAGTAATGTAATTTTCTTTTTATTACCTCTTTATTTTAAGATGTTGAATGAATGAATGTTTATATAATTATGTGAATATCTTGTTAGGACTAGATTGTTTATTTTTCCTTCCATTTCTTTAGGACTAGTGAGGACTCCTACTTTGCAATGAACATTTTATGAAATCTTTAGGCATGGCCTTGTGAAATTGTATAATTCACTAGACCTCATATAATTATGTCTAAGGAGGTTGGGTTTTAAGTAAGACTGCTTGTGACTCTTTCAATCTTTCTTGGAAATTATACTTGGTATGGTCGAGCATGTGCCATGATAGAATTTACTTTTTTGGCTTTATGGATTATTTCTTTCAATGTTAGACCTAAGTTTGACTCACCTATAACTTTTAGCTAAATAGGGAGGTTGGCCAATGGCCAGGCATGCCAGGGTGCCCAACATCTTTCCCGATTTCTATAGTCCAATGAATATATATCGGTTTCGTTCTTGGTATTATGATGGTTATACAACAATACGAATTTAAAGCATAGGATTGAAAATTTGGTGTACATAACAATTAAGGTATTATGGTGCAAAAACAATCAAGGCTCAATGTCACAATCCAAGTTCTCAAGGTGAGCAATATAATAAGCAGTTCAATTTCAATATCAAGTCAATGACAATAGATTAATTTGGGCTTGGTCAATCAAAAGATATTCATTAGCAATAACAATAAGGCATTCAGTCAAAAAGGAGATATGCTCATTTTGAATCTAATAATTCAGGTTATGGATATGCATAATGATGTATACATAACTCACCTTGCTAAATTACTTTATGTTTTCACTTTACTTCCTCACTTTGAACCTCCACTTATATCATCTTTAGTATTCAAAGCTTTACATTAATTAACACTAAAATTTGTTTCTATTTACGTATCATATAATATTTTTAACTTTAGTTTTCTTAAAATTCATATGTTCCTTTACCTAAGGTTTACACTCTTAAACTTTTACTAGTTTTCCCTCATTATGGCAGTCTGTGTTCTTTTGCCTATAACTCATGTTATACATATCCAATTTCCTTGATTCTTTTTCCTAATTAAACTAGACATTACAGGTTCTAACATATCCAAAATTTATACATGTTTAAGTTTTACACGACATTTGGTGACTCAACCTTTCTGTTAACCTTACTGTCCTACACTCCAATCCGAGCAATCTCTACTTTTTTGGATGCATCTCATAAAATAATAATTCAATGACAAAATCATTTTATAGTCTTTTATATAAGACATAAATAAACATTTTTCATGTTGAATACTTAATCTAATTCAGTCTTTAACATTCTATAAAATAAAAACACTATAACATTTTTTTAGAAACCCTACTTTTGAGTCAGTCTCTATTTTTAATAATATCTCTTTCCTCAATTCGAATTTTCCAAATTTCTTTTACAGAAATATAAATAACACATTTATCTACAACTTTTATGTTTATATTTAAGCATGTTCAGTCATTAAAGTCACGGAATAACAGACCTAAATTACTACTTCTACTAAAGTATGAATTTCCAAATTTCACTTATAACCATTATTACTTTTCTTATTTGTTCATAATACATAACTTTCAAGAAAAAGCCTAATTTATTAATCATAGACATACATAACTTTATGTCTTATTCAAATTCCTAAATTCTTACACCACTTAAACTATAAATATCATAAAATTATAAATTATCATAGAAAACAAAATTTTTACCTTAATCAAAACTTCTTTCTTCCTTGTCTCCTTGGAATCTCTCCTCCTTATTTATCTTTAACTTTCCTTTCTCTACACTATTTTCACCTCTTAACCACCTTTTCACCCTTAAGTTAACTTAATTATAGACTTTTATAGAGAAGCCCCACCATAAATTTACTTTAGAGGAAGAGTCTGATGAGAATATAGAGATAGGCTAAGTGTTTCGGCCAAGCTTGATGTTTTTGGTGTAGAATTTATTTTCCAACACTTCAATTCTTATCCTTACACTTATATATATGTAAAATAAAAATATAAATATAAATATAATAAATTTTTGATAGACAATTTGTAAAGAATTATAGAAAATTCTAGAATACTTGAGAAAATTTGCTTATAAATGGACATGTGTTCACTTCAATTTTTAAAATAAAAATCAATTCAATACTTTGGCTATACAAGCTCACACTTGGCGGCCCATACCTCACTAAGGTGTTGATTTTGTTTTTGCTTCATTAATATACCATATCAGGTAGAAAGTTAAAGATAAGTATGAAAATTTTATTTCCATTGATTTTTGACAAGTGTAAAGGTATTTAATATAGTATTTTAACTTAAGTAAATCAACTAAAATACAACCTATTTACCCATGTATGGATGACCCACCATATTGTCCAAAGAAAAGAATTTTTTACTTTTCAACTTATGTAAATGGTGATAAAATTTGGTGGGTCCCATTTGCCTTTAATTTGAAAATTTTACTTTTCCTCCCTAAACACCTTAGTCCTTTGCATTTTCATCATCTTTTCATTCTAACTAATTTCTAATTAGATCTTCATCATTATTAATCATCCAATACTTACTCCTATTTACGTTGTTTAACAATCTATGAATGTCTTTGCAATCGCTTACTCTTAAGTCTTTAATCTCCGTACCGAATTTTTCCTTAACTTTCATCTCTTGACTATTCATTTTCTCTTACTGATTTGATTAACTCTCATAAACTTAAGTCACTTGTGCCTATCTAATATTAATCATTCTATATATTCTATCTCAATCCCTTAATTTATCAAATTTACTTATATTATATTCTATTCTAACTTATGTAACTGTTTTCACATAACTGTTTTTAGGTTTTAGATTTTCGAATCTTGTCATTGTCTAATCATTACTTTTCAATACTTCGATTCACTATCATTTAATTGGCTCTTTCTGGGGCATTACATTCTTCCCTCCTTCAATAAAATTCATCCTCGAATTTTCTTATTTCCTAAATGGTCCGTCAATGCAATTTCATTTCAATGCACTACACTTCAGTAACTTCAATATCTATTAGCATCATCACTCTAGTTCTTTGTCTCTTTAAAGTATCACATCATTATCGCATTTCAACACACTATACCTTAATACTCACTTATCACTTATTATACTATTACATTAATGTTATATTTCCATTAAACCTCACTATACCAATCTTCTATTTTCATACTACTAATCATCAGTACATGTTCAATAAATATTCAAATTTTAAATTTCATCCCACTTCTATTTCCATTTGCCTATTATCTAGTGTTATCACATTTGTTATCCCTTTCTAGTTTTCTACTATATCCTGTTGTACATATTATCTACTTATAACTATCAATAGCATAATTGAAGATATCAAAATAGATAGAAAGAATATATCAATAGCAAATAACGCTGATAAGCATATAGAACAATTGATGAAATAGGAATTCCTATACTTTATGGGTTTCCCTTAATACCTTATCGACACCTATAACACATATACATTCTATCATTTTAAACCTTAGCTCTGATATGACCTCTGTCACGTCCCACCTTTGGAAGGTGACAGTCATAGGGTACGGGTAAACTTAAGGTCACCAAAAACTCACAGAACCCTTAAACATGATAATATTTAATCATTCATACTTTAACCCACTCATTAATATTCAAATTTCATTTATCATTTATTAATCTTACAGAAATTTTGACAAAATCTCCTTTATATTTTTCATACTATTCCCAACCCAAAATCGGGTCTTTCAAAAATTATACATCCTGCATAAAAAAAATTTACACTCTCAATATTTCACCGTTTTTATACTCTCAACTCCACAGTTCTCACAATCATATAAAATACTTCTATATATTTATACCATGTCAAAAATACATTTAAGTATTATAAATATCAGTATTACTGTTTTTATCATTATCAGTATCACTACTATTAGTTATACCATATTCATTTTCCATCAATTATCATTTTAGTTTCAGTAACAGATAATATATATTCATAAGTTAAACAAAACTATATATTTCCCAAATTATACCCCATAAAGCTCTAGAGTATACACAGACTGACTCCATAAAAGAAAATTACATTGGAGTCCTTGGACGTCCCAAGTGCAGAGAAAGGAAAATGACTTGGGATCTTGCTCCTAGTACTTCTTTCTTGAAAAATAATTAAACAACTATGAGTGAGTATAAATATACTCAGTGAGTAAGTATACATCATTATTCATGAGGATCAGGTAAATATTAGTAAGATAAATCAATAGAAATTAAGTAATGATGAATGCTATGAGTAAATATCAATGCATCAAATTTGCACAAGGAATGGTTAGTGATTTGCACACCAAATGCCTTTAGGCATAAGGAATGGATAACAATGATAAAAGTAATAAATAACAATGAAGTAGGGTAAAAGTTTCAATAGAAAACAGTACCAATGATGGTTGGTAAGTATCATATCAGTATGTGAAAGTGATAAATAAAAGGCCAGTAACAATATATCAGTATTAATGAATTATATAAGGCGGGTCAGGCCTTACTGTTGACTCTATAATGATTTTAATGATGTGATTAAAACCAAAACATGTGTTAATTGAGCATTTGATGATATTTAAGTTAATGAATTTATTTATCAATGAGATTTAACTTAGGTTATTTGAAGTATTATTTCAAAACAGGTTTTCATGACCGTGAACTTTTTTTCATGCCTGTGAAAAAGTTTCACGCCTGTTATTATGATTCACGCCCGTAAATGGATAAAGAGTGGATTTTGGCTCAGAGACATAGAGAGCCTTTTCAAGTCCATGAAAAATTATTCATGCCCATTAACGACTTTTACACCAGTGATTATTTTTCACGCCCACGAATGGTTTGAAAATTTGAAAATGGCTCAGAAGATTTCAAGTCCATGAAAAATCTTCTTCACGATCGTGAGTACTTTTCACGCCCGTGAATCAATGGTTATCTGTCAACATCACGTCTGATCTATTTTTAAATATAGCCGTTGGAAAAAGATTTGGAGGCAAATCTTGCATTTAATGCAGCCAAAACGGTCACATTTAATCACTATTCATTGAAGACTATAAATACATAAAGATTTGAAGATCAAATTAGCTTTGGAGCTAAAAATCTGAGTGATATTGAAATCCTAGTGCTTTTATTATGTTTTTCAAATTTCTGAACTTTTATTTTTATTTCTTTATTCTTAGAGTTCTTACTAGCTTTTTCTAGTCTTAGCTATTTATATTTCATTATGTATCATTTGTATAGCCTTGTATAAATTTAGAGATACTTATAAATCTTTATCTCTATTATTAAGAGTACAAATCTGAGTGGTAGCTCAGTTGTGCATAAGGTGAAATCCCTGAAATCTATTGTATTGGATTTGGATGGCATATTTGGTTCTAGTGGAACCTCAATATCGGGTTGATATTGAGAAAAGTGATATAGGAGAAAGAATTTGGTTCCGAACCTATAATACCCGATAAAAGCATAGCATGTTTTTGTGAATAAAGTTCTTAGTATATGGTTTGAAATTATCAAAATGAATAATGATAATTTTGAAAACCAAGTTAGAGTGAAAACGAAAAATTTTTCCGGAAAATGTCGGTGTCGATATCGCTACCGCAAAAATAGCAGCCCGGTCGACAGATGAATTTTTTATTTTGACTAAGGGGTAAATGATTATGTATATGCATGAGTGAATATTGTAAAAAGAAAGAAGTGAAAATTTTTTAGGAACGCTGATAAAGTAAGCAATGACAAAATCGTAAATAAAGGAAACTTTAGCAGTATAGTGGAATTTCGACAGTCTGAGTTTCAAAACGGCTCTGAAACTATTTTATTATAAAGTATTAATAAAAATAATGTGTTTGAACATTTACTTTGAAATTCAAATCCTGATAGAATTGTCAGAATAAATTACCAAAGGAAAATGTGGTAAAAGCACAATTTAAAGAAAGTTGAAGGACCAAAAGGAAATATGCCAAATATAACTTAATATATAAGCCACACTTAGCAAATTTTTATTCTTCATTTCTTCTTCTTCATTTCTTCAAATTTACTCCTCTATTTCCAATCCATTTTCCTTCCATTTTGTTAAGGAAAAATGATGAAAACTTGATTTAAACATCATATAATTCATCCTCCATCCATAGGAATCAAGAAAAATTCAAGAACGAAGGCATTTGGAATTTCAGTCATTTCACACATTTGAGGTAAAATGTTGTTTTAGTTTATTTTATATTTGATTTAGGGTTAATTGATGTTAGTTAGATTGGATAATTGGTTTAATTGCATCAATTGATGCATATAGTATTTTTACCCAATTTTCAAATCCTAAATCTAAGTTGTATGAAGTGATTTTGTGTAATTGAGTTAGTATGTGTAAATTGAGTATAGAATAAGTTAATTGAATGTTAATTGATGAATAATTGATTGTTGAATTATTGTAGAAAATTTGATTAAAGAAAATTACTCATTTTGCCTACTTTGAGGAATTTGAAGAATTTGGTGGCAAAGCAATTTTGCTTGGTAATTTGGAGTGTTAGGTGAGTCTTTCATGCATCAAATTACATGCTTATTATGTTAGAATGACAATTGGAATCTATATGTGAAAAGACCATTTTGGCCGAACCTAATTAGGGCAAATTGCCTTGATTTTGCCTTGATTTTTCCATGCCAAATTAATTCATTTGATGATGTTTATTGAATTGTATATAATGCCTGTGGAATTGCTTACAATGTGTGTGTTTGTTGATAAATAGGGCAATGTCAATGTTGCATCAAAATCTTGCCAAAATGTCTATTGAATATTGCACACAATGTGATCGATAAAATGCCTAGCTCAAAAATCCATAGGCCAACAATTTGAATGCCATCGTCAGCAACAATGGCATGCCAATTGCGTTAACTTTTTGGCCGCAAATGACCAACTTATGTTTGATCCCATTGTTGGTTGCTAGACTATTGGTCATCATATAATCGATTGTTATTGATGTCTTATTGACTCTATTGCTCATTGAATTGATTGATGATGAGTTATGGATATTGGTGATGCCCTTATTGTAAAATGGTATCTATTGATGTGTTAGTGTTTCTATTAATTCCGAGATGATTTGATAGAGCTGACACCCCGATAAGGTAGTGAGTACATACTGTCGGCATTGTGCACAATGTATTGTTATAGTATCCTAAACTAGGAAGGGATGTCCTAGTCATAAGACTTGATCCGTCTTATGTTTATTTATATGAGTGATTTGCGCTTGACATATTTCTATGCGTTTCATGGCTCTATATCTGTCATTTTCTATCTTATCCATGTGATATACATTCCATTGATGTGATTGTTTACTTACAGTCATATTTTATACTTGATTCTTTATTACAGAGATTCTAAGCAGATTGATTCATTTATTTCATCTGCCTATTGCTTATTAATATTCCATTACCTATTCTATTAGTCGATGCATATTAGATTCACTGAGTATCATATATACTCACCCTCTCACTATTTGCCCTCTCAGGTGCAGAGTATGAGGCAGATATCCCAGCCCTTTTGACTCTCTATGGATTATGCAGTTTTATAGCAGTGTAATTATTTTAAACACTGAATATTTTGTATGTTCATATCCTAGCTGCTCTATGGGTTATATATGGTATAGTTAGTGTAAGAACATGTATGTATGGAAATATTGGAGATTAATTAATGATATGAAATGGTTATTACAAAAAGATACATAATGAATGACAGAGTAACAGAATGAATAGTACATATGTGAGCATATGATTATAGATTGATATGTATATTAATGAATTGATTATAATAGATGTTTTCACTGCAGTATAGTATGAGATTGTATTGATGTGATTGATGGGTTCTACGGGTGTCGGTCACCTTGGCATCTCCCGCACCCTAGGACAGTTGCAGCTCGCGATCGGGTCATGACAGAGGTGGTATCAGAGCTCTGGGTTACAGATATCAGAGGCTAGGTTATAGAGGAATTATAACTAAGTACAAAATTGGTAGAGTTAAGGGAACCATGGAGCATAGGAATTCATGTATTGTCTTTTGTTGCATTCGTCAAATGTGTATAAGTATTCTGCATTTCTGTAATATACTGAGTACGTATTTTGTTTTTTAGACAGTTTTACAGAGATGTCTGACGACAGAGATAGGAATACCAGAGAGGTAGAGGTAGCCTCTAATGAGTCTCTGATCAAAGAAGTTTCTATTTCTGAGGGACCGCCTAAATCCTGACGGACTATAGGGGATACAAAAGGGAGTGATGACCTTTGGAGATTTGAGATGATGAAGGGAATGATGGATTTGCATAAGGAACTGGCATATTTGAGGCGGGAATGACAGAATGTACTGCCACCTCCAGTGCCTGTAGCAATACAACCCCTTGTTGGACCTGCTGTAGTACCTGTTGCTCCAGTTTCTGTACAGCCAGCTGTGGTTCTTGGAGAACCTGTTGTGCAGGGAGCCCACCAAATTATTAATGAAGGCAGAGTTTCTATGTTTAGCTTTTTGAAACTAAACCTGCCTAAGTTTAGAAGTGATAGAGGCGATAAGCCTAATGATTTCCTTGAGTAGGTTGAGAAGATAGTTAGGAGACTACCTTGTACTAATATCTGAGTAGTTGAGCTAATGGGTTTATTGTTGAAGAGGAAAGCCTGGATATGGTTTTCTCGTATGATGGAGCCCAGATTGTATGGCGATCATCCTCCTACTTGGGTTGAGTTTAGACAGGGACTGATTGATGAGTTCCTGACATAAGGGGTTAAGATCAAGAATTTGATACAGTTTGAGTAGCTCGAGCAGGGCAGTAAATCAACTGAGGAATATGCTAAGGAGTTTATTAGATTGAGAATATATGCTACACAAATTGCTTTTACTAAGGCAAATTTGGTTATCAGGTTTAGGAGGGATTTGCATGCGTCATTGCATAATGCCCTTCTAGCTACAGAGTTCATATCTCTGACTAACATCATTGACAAAGCTAATTAGATGGAAAAGAAATACAAGTCAGAGAAAGAAAAGAGGGATCAGAAGAGGAAGGGAGGACCTGGATCACAGAGTAGGAGGGGGGAGAGCAGCTTCAAGCCTAGACAGATTGAGCCAGTGCCTAGGTTTAATCAGAGACCTCCGTCTGGCAGTCAGAGGAGGAGGACATAGAGTAAAGGACCTTCGGTGCAGTCTGCACCTTCTTATTCTCAGGGTTCATTTAGACCTACTACGCAGATGCTCATTGTGTCTACTTATGGTTTTTATGGCAGAAGTCACGGAGGGGAGTGCCGACGACAGTCAGGTGCTTACCTGAAATGTGGGCAACATGGTCATTATATTAGCAGATGTCCCTTATGGGGTGATCAACAGCCACCTGCTATAATTTCTCAGCCTACTATTCAGATGAGTCAGAATGTTGCCGTAGTTTCCTTGGTTTGGCAGGATATTGTAGGAGATTTATAAAGGATTTCTCCCAAATTGCTACTCCGTTGACTAAGTTGACTCGAAAACAGGAGAGATATCTATGGACTGATGAATGTGAGAGCAGTTTTTAGACTTTGAAATCTTGCCTCACTAGTGCTCCAGTATTAGTATTGCCATCGTAGGATGAGAAGTTTACAGTGTATTGTGATGCTTCTCGAATTGGATTGGGATGTGTTTTGATGCAGTTTCGGAGAGTGATTGCTTATGCTTCTCGACAGTTAAAGAAGCATGAGGGAAACTATCCGATACATGATTTAGAGATGGCAACTGTAGTGTTTGCATTGAAAATATGGAGGCATTATTTGTATGGGTCTCGATACAAGATATATACTGATCATAAGAGTTTGTAATATATACTTCAGATGGGTTGAGTTGCTAAAGGATTATGATTGTGCGATCCTTTACCATTCAGGCAAAGCTAATGTAGTAGCTGATGCACTGAACCAGAAATCTATGGGCAGTTTAGCTCACATCTCGGTTGTCAGGATATCCGTGAGATGCAAGAGTTAGTTGTTATGGATGTAGAGTTGGATTTGGGATCCCTAGATCGAAACTAGGCTTTGATAGCCCAGTTTTGGGTTAAGCCACTATTGATTGATGACATTGAGGTGGCATAGTGTCATGACCCAGTTTCTCGGACCGCGACGGTCCTAAGGCACGAGAGATGCCAATGGCGATCGGCACCCGTAGAACCCAATATCACATGCATCATCTATAAACCACAATATAATATTCATTTTAGTTAGTTACCATCCATTTTGTTATCCTGTTATGCATTTTATAATCATTCTGCAATTGACTGTAACATTCATATATTATATCACAATACCATCATATAACTCAATATATCATATACAATGTTCATCTCCTAGCTAACCCAATACATACCCATGGAGCAGCTAGATAATGAACACCAAAAATAATATAGAATATATCAAAAATATACATAAACAGTCTGCAGCAGAAATCCTCAGAGAAACAGACGTCGGGATTCTGCAACCTACTCCTCTCCTGAAATGGGTAAACAAATAAATGGTAAGTATAGATGATACTCAGTGAATCTATATGCATCATCAATGAAATATAGGCTATAACAATGGTATACACATGTTAAGGAATAATGATACAGTATCAATCGGTTAAGTTATAGAATCAGTATCAAATGTCAATAGGAATAACAATGGTCATATCCAATCAAGGAATCATATAGTAAGACTGATAGAGGGCCATGAAATACGTAGACTATGTGTAATCACACAGTCGATCACATATCACATAGGCATAAGACTGATCAAGTCCTATGGCTGGAACCAATATCCCTTCCCAGCTAGGGCATTAATATCAATGTGCACATTGCTGACAGTATGTACCCACTACCCTGTCGGTGAGGCAGCTCTGTCAAACCACATTTAGGTCAATAGAAATGGATAACATGTCAATAGACACCATTATGCAATAATGGTATCATCAATATCAATATGATCAATATCTTTCAAATCAAG
>CANXYC011139459.1:0-29568 GCA_948193065.1 Aleurites moluccanus | reverse complement strand
AATCTTGGAGAAATCTTGAACAAATCTCCTGTAGTAGCCTGCTAAACCCAAGAAACTTCTGACTTCTGAAACATTCGTGGGTCTAGGCCAACTAAGAATTGCATCAATCTTCTTAGGGTCAACTTTAATCCCTTCCTTGCTTATAATATGCCCCAGAAAGCCCACATTCTCAAGCCAAAATTCACACTTTGAAAGCTTGGCAAACAACTGATGCTCCCTCAAAATCTGCAACACAACTCTAAGGTGTTCTTCATGCTCTTCTTTACTCTTTGAATACACAAGAATGTCACCAATAAAGAATTTATTCCATACTCTTCACTTCCTTATTAGTGTCCCGAACATATGCCAAATATCCTTGGCAACCCTTTCTCAACAATCTCCTTGCACCGATGGCAGAAATCTTATTATACGGTGCTATACTCCACTCCCCTTAGAATTCAAATTCCTCGCCCGAAGGTGGCTTAAAGATAAGCTTCTTTCCATTGCAATCAATAATGGCATAATGCTTGGACAACCAATCCATGCCCAAAATTACATCAAACTCCAACACTGACAACTTAATCAAATCTGCATCCAAATTCTTGCCACTAATGCTAACCACATAAGATGGATAGGAGTTCCGAATCTCAATCTCTTCCTCCAAGGGAGAAGACACAATCAACACATTCTCAAGCAAAACACAAGGCACATGCAGCTTTTTAGCAAAGCAAGATGATACAAATGAATGCGTAGCTCCCGAATCAAACAAAACTCTAGCATTTAAAGCCTGAATTGGAAGAATAGCTGTGACCATTGTGTTGGATGCTTAGGCTTCATACTGTGCCAGAGCAAAGACTCTCCCTCTACCCCTACCCGTAGGAGCTAATCCTGAAGCCTTAGCCTCATGCTGACCTGACCCCCTGTCAGCCTCAACAGCTCTGCTTAGACTACCTCTACCTCCCCCAGGCTGCTGACTGATGGTCCTCTCTCCACTCATCTAGACCAAAGCCTGAGAAGCCTGATGTCTTCCTACAAAGGGTGGCTGTGGACAATTCTTGAGAAAGTGACTTGTTGTCCACACATGAAACAAGCTCCTGATGCATAGTGACAAGGCCCACTATGAAATTTGCCATAGGAAGGACATAGAGGTTTAGGAGCCCTGGGCGATACAAAACTAGCTGATCCCTGACTCATCTAAGAAGTAGGTCTAGGAGTAGTCCCACTCTGCTTAAATTTCCCTGAAGGTCCTTTATACCCACTTCTAGGAGCTGACCAATGAGCCACTACCATCGCCTTCATCCCACTGTCTGGCTTGGAAGAACTATCAGCTTTAAACTTCTTATTTTTAACCATTTCATATCTGACTTCTATCTCTCTGTTCTCAATTATCTGAGCTTGGTCCACCAGTCTAGAATAGGAATCAAATTCCAAAGCAGCTAGGAGCTTGAACAATAGAGCCACCAATCCCCTGCGGAATTCTGAATTTCTCCTCCTAAGAAATTTCCCAAATATATAAAAAATTAGGGTTTCTCCAATCAACAATATTCCACATGATTTCCATTAATTACTTATCTTAGAATCTCTATTTTTAATTCCCAAAAATATCCCATTAATCTCTTAAAGAAAACTGCATTAAATTTCACATTAAATTCCGGAGTTACTGTTCATAGCAGTTCAACCTCTAAAATTTCTCCCACATTAATTACCATTAATTGCTTTAATTCACTAGCAATAAATTCTATGTACCCAAAATTAATTATCCTAACCCATAGACTTAAGCAAATTCAAAGAAATAACTTAGGAAGAAAATTTACCTTATTTTCTCCATAGGAAGATTTCTGCCAAAAACTGTTCAAATTGATGATTCTGCCTTAATATAGACTAATCTAGAAGTCTATTGCTTTAATCTAAGCTTTAACGCCTTAGAATATAAAATGGAACAATCTGAGACAAGGATTGAAACTATCGGTGGAAGAAAGAAAGAAAATCGTGAAAACGCTACTGGGGTTCACTAGGTTTAAATAAACTTCTGCCCAGAAACACGCTGACCAGTTCGCCATTCTGCCTTGGCAAGGCTTCTTCGCCTAAGCCAGCTCACCCAACCCACTTCACATTCCCAGCTCGCCAATCTTGATTCGGCAATGCTGCCTCGCCTATTCTGGTTCGGATATGCTACCTCGCGTATGCTGACTCGCCAGACTCTCTTGGCAACTCTTCCTCGCATATGCCTCTTCGAAAATGCTTCTTTGCCTCTTCGCCAAAGCTCTTCGCCTTATTGCCACTTCAGCAAACCCACTCACCACTTCGCCATTATGCCACTTCGCATTTACAATTCGCAGAATGCCTCCTCGCATTTTGCTAATCCGCCTTACCAAAAATTCTTCTAAGTTAAACTTCTGCCTGAACATCCTACACTTAGCCAGCTCGCAAATGAGTTACAAATATCCAAACTTATTAATTCTTTTTATCACTTAAAATCAACATGCAGGAGCACAACTTAATCAAAATTTCCAATCCAAATATCCAACACACAGAATATAGTGACTCTCTAAAAGTCACCAGACTCCTGCCTCAAAATCTGACCGAACAACCTTGATACAAATCACTCTCCACTGAGATATACTTATCCAAAAATTCTGAAATTTTACAGGAATCATCTCAACATACAAAGGAACATTTTTTATGTTCACATCTACCTCAGTCATTCCCAGTAATTCCAAACAAACACTGCATCCCTGCAGAAATTCTCAACCAGACCAGCCTTGCTCAAATAGACACAACTTATCACATACACAGAATTTTGCCAAACAATTTTATAGAATTATATTTAAGACATAAATTAACAACTTTTATGTTTTACACTTCACCAAATTATGTCTTTAAGAATATGAAATGATCATTACTGAATCCTTCAGCATCCAAGAACAGAATTGTTCTGAAATTTTCAACATTCTGATTTAAAATTTAATAAATTCTCCAAACATACAAAATCAATAAATACCCTATAAAATGGCAGATATTACAAGATATGATTGATGTTTAATTGAATTTATAGAAATGATCATTGTATGATATTATATGATGTTTATAATTGATATAAATGTGTATGTGATTCATGATATATGAATTCTACGGGTTTATGGTGGCCTTAAGCATACCCTTGCCCTAGGACCGTCGTACCACTGGAGTTGAGGTGTGACACTTACTCTATATATATATATGTATTTGTGATATGTCATTTCTTGTAGGCACTTCTGACCTCTAATTTTTTACCTCTGTATTTTGATCTCTAATTATGATTCTGATATGTGTATGACTTTTGATTATATATATTTGATATTTATGATACAAACTCTATTTTTCATATATATGGATAAAGATAGCACTCTGAACCTCAAATTTGATTATGAACCTCAGGTATAGCATATGCTTAATTCATTTAGTTGAAGGCTCACCCTCCTTCTGTTGTGATTTTCAAGTGTTAGAGTGGTCGGCCCAGAGACCGAAAATAAAGCTTATTGACTTCTTTCTCCAAGAAGTTATTTGAAAGTATAGATTTTGTTCATTTTGGTATATTTTGTTATTATTTTGAGATGTAATCCACTTAAAGTTCCATAATAGTTGAATGGTTAAAATATTCTTTTAGGTTATCACTTTCTCATTTTGCATAGAGGATCTTATTTGCCTTTGATCCATAGTGAACAAGTTGATTATATTTTGATGGTTATATCACAGGATAATATTACAAGTCGATAATGTTTATGATTGAAGATTGTGAGTGGATATAGATATTGTTTGTTATTGCCACATGTTAGGTTGGTTTGTTCTATGAGTTTTTTGTAATCTTAAACCTACCCATACCCTAGGACCATTGCATATCTGATTTTGGAATGTGACAAATATCAAATATAGGATTTAACCATAATTAAAACTAGAACGAAACCACAAGTGTATAATAATAAATAATAATGAAATATTATATTATCACCTCTTTATAAAAAATTTATCCTCGAAATTTCAAAACATAGATAAATATTTAAGCATCTCCTAGTATAAACCAATATACTTTTGTTGTGCTTTATTGGGAAAAATATCTCACATAGAATAATGAGAAAATATATAAAGGAGCTGGGTGTTAGACTTAACACAAGCCAATTAATTTCGTGTAAGTGAATTCCAACACTTGTCCATTTATAAGCTCACATATATATGAGCCCATGGACTTTAATATAATATCATAGCTTCATTCCCAAACAGGCTAGATCTTAGAACCCATGTTCAAGCCCCTGTTGTGAATGATGATGATGTCAGTCCGGACTAAAGCTGAAGAAGAGATGTCAGCGGGTCTATTTGTGAGTAAGTGTCAGCCAGCTTGTTATGTTAGGTCACAAGCCAAGCCCAGTTGCACTTGAGAGGGTGTGTTGGGAAAAGTATCCCACATTGAATAATCAGAAAATATATAAAGGATGAAAAATTTTCTAAATAAATTTTAAACTCAGCATTTATTATATGTATACAATTATATATTTGTTTCATCTCCATTGTGTAGTTAACTTTTAACCTAATCAAAGGAAAAAAGAAATAAAGGAAAAGAAAGGGAACATGGTAGGTTTTTGCAAAATTTTGATGTTGCCTTGGTTTGATCTTTTTGCCTTGGCTTGATCTTTTCTCAGTTTCTGAAATACTACATCTAAGAAATATGTCTTCTAGAGCTTCATGTAGAGGTCTATCATGCATTATTAGAGGACTTTAAGTGCCTCATTAGAGGTCTTTAAGTAGCCTCTTGAAGAGGTCTTTGTACATCTTATAAAAAGTCTTATGGAGCCTCTCATAGGAGGTCTTTGTCTTGCCTTGTTAGATGTCTTTGATACGCCACATTAAGATGACTTTATTTGCCTCATGAAAGGTATTATAGAGCCTCGTGTGGAGATCTTATCACTCCTTATTAGAGGAATTATTAGCCTCACTAACTCACCCTTCACCAGGTTTTATGAGCCTTAAGTGGACTTATGCTTGGAGTTCACTAAGTCTTATTTATGTCTCATCTAGAGGTTCTTGTGGCTTTCGTTCTTTCACCTAGCTTGCACTAGGTCTTATTGTGCCTAATATGGAGGTCTTACTACCTCACAATCTTTCACCTAGCGTTCATTAGGTTTTTATGGTGCTACACGTGGAGGTTTTACTATGTCTCACAGTCTTTCACCTAACATTCGTTGGGTCTTTATGTTGGCTCATATATATGTCTTATTATGCCTTACGGTCTTTCATGTAGCATTCACTAGATCTTTATGGTGCCTCACACTGAGGTCTTATTGTGCTCCTTCCAAGCATCATCACACCAAGCTAACAGGGATAAGCTCTTCCTCTATTGCTTTATCCTCCAATTCTTTGTTATGCTTTGCATGGTGCTTTCTCAATTTAGACAACCTCTCTTAATGAAAATTTCTGAGGTTGTGTAGCCTTTAGCCCTTTTATTACTTGAAGGATAATGGTTTGATTAGGTTGGACTTCTATGACCAGTGGTTTGTTGGCAAATTGTGGAGTCCTTTCTCGGATCTTCCTTTCGGTCTCCTCTTTTGGTCTTGGCATAGGTTTTTTGCCTTCATTATTTGGCCTCTTCTCCTTAATACTTTGGGATTGACATGCATGCACTCATTAGAGATTGAGATGATGGGTCAAAAAGAGTAAAACTTACTGAAGTTACTCAGTCTCTAGAGGACTTGCTTTCTAAAGGTCTTTCCTTGAAAGATGTTTGTACTACCTTATTTGTCTCACTAACTCTAATATTCCAATTGAGTTGCATATTGAGGATCTATTGTCTCATGGAAACGAATGTTCCCATTTTGTCCCCATATATTAGGCCAAAGATGACAATGTTTTTCCTTGTGAGTCTTGGGCCGTGTGGCTTCCTACTACTAGGATTGGAGTTGGAGGTGTTGGATCTAGGTCAATTGAAAGCTGGGTTGCTATGTCTTTGAATAAGTGCCTCCAAGAGAAGAGAAATGAGAGGAAATAAGTATTAGAAGGCCAATATTCGACCTAGCTCGTTCCTCCAATATCGAACTCGCTAACTGCATCTTTGAAGTAAAGGCTTAGGGAATTTACATGGGTATGAAGTTTACCATTTCTTTCTCGTCTCCAATCTTTAGGATGGGAGAAAGTGTTTTTAAGCTAAGTTCTTATAATGAAAATTAGAATGAGTGGACGATGTGGTTGCTTTTGATTGGTGAGTCTTTATCGTCATACTATAGAAAATAATTAGATGATGCATTTATATATTGGCTTGTCAGTCTTGGAGTCTTATGTTGATTTGACCCAAATTTCACCTTCAAAAGGTGTCAAGGATTATCTATCCATGCATGTGGGAGAAATTTGAAGGAGGTGCCAGGGAGAACTCTCTTTGTATGTTGGTCATTTAGTGGTGTGATGAAATACTATCGCGACGAGATGGCTCTAGACGAGGTACTTGCTACCTAGACAATTATTGAAAGAGGCACCAGTAGGTATATATCTAACCTATTGGCTATTGGCAGCTTGGGACTAACGATTTTTAGAGGTGTGAAATCTATTATCTATAGCTTTAATATGTTTTTAATCTTGATCGCCCAATTAATATAGCTATTTTTAGTCCTTATTAACCATATATTTCAGGTTTAATGAAAAGTTAATAGAATATACATTAGTTATTATTGTTTTTATCCCTTACTATTATTCTTTTGTAAAGGATATTCATATGTTTCTTTAGAGGAATTGGCTATAATATAACATTCTCAATATATCCTTTTGCTAGGGGAATGCTTGTTTTCATAGTTAAAATTGGATGCTTAACAGTAGAAATATGATAAATGTTTGGATTTTCTTCCAACCAGCCTAACATATTTATTATTTACTATTATTGTTGATGTTGACAAAAAAAAAAAAAAAAAAAAAACCATTAGCACACCCAAATATATATATTGAAAATTTGATTCACACTAAAATTTCAACTCGAAACTCAATAATTTTAAATATATATATGATGTAAAAATAAATTTATATTCAAATCTCAATTTAAAAAAAGAATAAAAATAATTTCATTCACACACTAACTTCATAATACTTTTTTTAATCCTTAATTTAGAGGCTTCAAGGAAATATAGTAATTTTGTTTTTTTTTTAAATAAGGTAATATTTTTTAAACTGTTATAAATATATAGATAAATGTTGATATCCATTCATCTATCCCACTACTCATAAGATAAATATGGATGTCTATTCATCTATCCCACTATTCATAAGTTTTTGTAATTAAGTTTAATTTTATTGCACAATTTATTTTATAATTTATGGTTGATTTATATATATTATAACCTATGGTGAACATGAACCCTATAAATAGGAGTTCATATTATTTTATAATACACACCAAGAAGACAATAGAAAACTATTTTTTCTATATTTTTATTCTTGTTCTTATTCTTGTTTTTGTTTCTTTATTTTTCATAACAATAATATCCCTAACATCCTTTTTCTAATATAAATTTATGAACATTAAATATTTTTTCTAATTAAAATGATGAACATTAATAGTAAAATATACACTCTCTATTTCTTAAAAACTATGTTATTAAATTAGATCAAACCGATTGATTCAATTAAAAAAATAGAAAATCAATTAAGTGATCGATTTGATTCATCCCCTTTTAATCTTTCCATAAAAAATGATTAAATTATTCTAAAAACAAATGATTCGATCAAAGGATCGAATTTTTCGATTCAGAGGGTCATTATCTTTTTATTCTTTATTCCAAACGGCGTGGTCATATAATTGATGGTGCTGTGTTTTTTTGTTTATCTATTAACCGATTTTATCCTTCCATTTTTTGAACATTAAAGTATATACTCCCTCAATAAAAAAAAAGAAAAATAGTCTTTTTTTTTTTCGTCCATCTCAAAATATAAATATATTTTTTTAAAATGTTAGTTTAGTAAATAAATATTAAATATACTTTTCCTTAATTCACATAAATATTATCACATATATTAATTATATTTTTATTTTTTTATATTAAAATTATAAATTTAGCTAAACATAAAAATATTTTAATGATTATAAATATTAAAAAATAAAAAAATATTAGAAAGTGTATAATATGAAGTATAATATGAGTATTTTAGGGAAAAAAAAAATGATAAAATTAACATGATAAATTAAAAGTATCTAAATTTCTTAATTCACATATAAAATAAAATATGATTATATTTTTTGCACATATGAAGTATATTTTATTACTTTTCACTTAACTCTTATGATGTGGGATTTCATTTGGAACACATTCTAACGCTATAAATGGAAGGATCCTCCTTGTCTTTCAAGTGAAAGTGCAGTTCCTACCTCTCAGCTCTCCTTTTATTTTGTTCCATTCTTCCTTCTTTATATATATATATATATATATATATATATATATATATATATAATTATAAAATAAGAATATAAAAATAAATAAAAATTTGAATAATTATTATAATACTATTAGAAATATGCTTTTAATTATATTCAATTCAAAATTTAAAATTGACTAAATTAATTAAATGAAAATATTTCTATTTCATTAAATTAAATTAATTAAATTTGACTTATTTATTAAAGATAATTTAACTATTTAATTAAATAATTAGACTTATTAATGATTTTTTTTGTAAATAATAAATATTTAATTATGTAGTAATTTAATTGTTTAATTTTAATTATATATGCATTATATTTATTTTAAGTATGTTGATAATAAATGTTAAATTATATAGTCAAATTTATATTTTTATATTTATATAATATTAATTTAATTATTTCTGATTTTTTTAATTTAACTAATTAGATTCCGGTTAAACTTCTGACCCTCTGATCGTTTATCATCATCATTGGGCTGGATCTGAGAACAATATTAAAAACATTAAATACTAAAATTCTCACTCTCTCTCTCTATATATATATATAACACCAAATAAAAAAAATAAAATTCTCTCAAATTAAAAAAAAAAAAAAAAAACTGTAAAATAAACTAAAAAAAAAAAAGAGTTCTCTCTCAATATATATATAACATAAAATTAAAAAATAAATTAAAAAAAATCTCTTAAATTGAAAATCTGCAAAGTAAATTAAAAAAATTTATAATACAAATTAAAAAAAAAGTGTTCTCTCTCTCTATATATAACATCAAATAAAAAAATAAAATTATAACATGAATTCAATAAAATTTACTTAAATAAAAAAATCTGTAAAATAAATTAAAAAATTATAATCCAAATTAAAAAATAGTGCTAAGAGAGAAAACTTTTTTTTTTATTTGTAGTTAATTTTTTTAAATTTTTTTACATATATTTTTTTAATTTGAGATTTTTTTTTGAATTTGTGTTATAATTTTATTTTATTTTTATTTGATGTTGCATATATATGCAAAGAGAATTTTAACATTTAATGTTTTAAAAAGAGAGTGTGTACTTTGCAATTTAATGAATTATCGGTTGCTAATTTCGTTTTTATTTGATAAGTGATATTAGTAATGGAAATATAACCAATTTAGTAGTGGACTATCCATTACTAATTTAGTAATGAATTCAAAATCTGTTGCAAAAAATTAACCACAAGCGTTTTCGCAAGAGATAGAATATATTACTAATCTGTTACTAATTAACGATTAGTAATGGATTTGGCCGTTATTAATCAGTATTTTCCTTGTCGTGAATTAAATTTGTAAAAGAAAAATAAATTATTATTTTTAGTAAAAATATTTGGATTAGTGTAGCAAATTTAGAGTTATGATATTGAAATTTCGATGTGTATTTTCTTTATTAGACAATTTTCTTTAAGATTGATTTAATTATATTATTGTTGTATTGTATTAAAATAATTTTTAGTAGCAAAGGTTCAATGTACGTTTCTAGAAATGCATCAATTTCAGGTGACGTAATGAGTGAAATCCGTACGTTTCTAGAATGCATCAATTTCAGGTGACGTAATGAGTGAAATCCATAGAGCAAAGCTACGATTTATTTTTTGAGGAATGTAGCAATTTATTTATTAAAGTTATCGATTTATTATAAAATCTATTTAATAAATGATTGTGTACCAATATTTTAATAACATAAAAAATAAATATTTTGACTATTTAAATAATAATTTTATATTTAATTTTTTATAAATATATTAATTAATATTAAAAAATTTAAAATTTTTCAAAATAAACTTTTACAGTTAAAATTCGAATTAAATTTTTACGATTTAAATTTAAATTAATAAACAACGATTGTATATTGGATGGTTTACATATATATATATATATATGTATAGAAAAGTACAAGTATAAGATGTGATTATGTAGAAAAGTACAAGTATATGATTATGTAGAAAAGTACAAGAACTTAATATATGTGTGTAGAAAAGTACAAGTATAAGATGTGATTATGTAGAAAAGTACAAGTATATGATTGTGTAGAAAAGTACAAGAACTTAATATATGTATATTGCGGGCGTTTATTTTCCATGTGATGAAAATGAATCACGTGGGTAATTTAAAAGACTTTAAGTGGGAAACGGTGGCCTTTTTTCTCTAATGCTAGACAGCTAGGCTAAGTTATTGAGAGCCACAACATGGGCTATGGTTCTTTTCACAAAGATTGTCGTCATATGCAGGAAAGCGTAGCCCAAATTTACATGGGGGAAGAAAACTTGGGCCATGAACCTTTTTAATTGAATTGTCAAGAAGCGGCTCGATCCAATGGGCATTAAGCTTATTTTTTCAAAATGTCATAGTTCATAACATATTTGCTAAAAGTTTCAAGTTTTTTCAGTAATTAAATAGATGGATAAGGTATAATTTTAATCTTACCGTTTAGCCCTAGGAGTACATTAGTTTTTAATATTTTTCGAGGTATAATTTTGATCTTAACGTTATTAAAATCTATAATAACGTTAGGATTAAAATTATATTTCGAAAAATATTAAAAGCTAATATGCTCTCAAGTTAAACAATAAGGTCAAAATTGTATCTTACCTCTTAAATAAATAAAGAAATAGAATGTGCTTGAAAACGAGGCTTGCCCACAGAATAGCTATTTAAAAGAATCTATGGACCTTGTTGCTTGCCTTTAATAGGTGGGCTAAGGAAGACTCCAATCAGTGTCTCGCTAGTGACAAAATAAGAATAATGTAACAAAAGACTTGTTTCTGTTGCTAACGTACTATTATCGCGCAACTTTTTTGCCTCATTGGGTTAATAATTTAGTGGCCAAGGATGCCTACCAAAATAGTAAGGTCTAAGGGTCTAAAATTCGAATATCAAACTTTTGATGTAGTAAAAGAGAAAATGCTCACGGATATTAATTACCACAAACAAGAGAATTCTTTTAAATAGTACTCTTGCTTTTCTTTTTGTTTTTGCAATAAAGTTATATAATAGGTCAACATTTGTGAATCAATATTAAATTCATTTCATTATTTGTTTTAAAACTAGATCATTTATATTGAAACTATAAAATTTACAAATGAAAATGTCTTGTTTTTAAACTGATTCTAATAATTGAATTATAATTAAAAAATAAAAGGTAAACCTATTTACTTTTTGAAATAATCCTTTTAAATTTGAATTGTAGCTTTATTAATTATAAACTAAAAAATTTCCATTTGTTTGAAGTTAAATGATGATAATGAAATTTAGCAGTAAGTATTAGATTTTTAAAATTCATACATTCTTTCATTTTTATTTCTCTCATTCAAATAAATTAGTGTAACATTTTTGCTTATATATAAAATTATGTTTGGATACATAAGAATTTGAATTAATAGAATAAATCTAAATTACACACATTTTTATATGCTTATGTGGGGTTGGAAATTTAAACTAAAAACTTATAAAATCTTGGATTCCAAATCCCCATTTAAATGTAATATATATTATTCAATCACATCGAATGAATCTAATGGAGAGCATCCTACACCAACAACCGTTTTGCAAACCATATTGATCAGAAAGAAATTATTATGGATGAGATTTAAATATGCATATTTAATAATTTAATAAGAATATTGTTGATACCGGCCAATAAAGTAACATGCTCATTAGCAAAGGCAGGCCCATGAAATAGTCAGCTCATTGGTAGAATCAAGCCCATAAAATAGCCAATCTATTAGTATAACCAGGCCCACAAAATACAGCTTAGTAGGACTTTAATTTAAGTGGGTTACTTGGAAAATACTGAAAGTGTCCAATACAAGACACAACAGAGAAATTTGACAGTTGATACGTGTCCATGTCATCACGTTATGCCCTGAAAACAAACATGGAATTATGGCTCATGTACTCATTCTGTTAGTGGACATGACACAAAGCAGCTAAAATGAGGGATCACAATTCTCGTCTTGACCTGAAGACTTGGTTAGATATTTCACCTTATTCCATTAAGTTATTTGAAATTCGAGTATAAATAGTCCCTACACGGTTCAATTTGCCTCTCTACACATTTTATATACTGAAACTCTGGTAAAATCATAACTTTTCTTTATAATTTATTGTTTGAGTTTATGATTTTTCTTATATATTTAACTCCTGATTGACGGATCAAGTGAACTATAAATTAGATTTTTATTAACACAAATTAATGGTTTAGAGTATATGTATATATATTATCAAGTTCATTTATTATATCTAAACCTCCTGATTTAAATTAATTGATAATTCTTTTTATCTACACATTAATTGAACTAAGATTTTTTGTTTTTTTATTGGGATTATTGTCAAAAATTTATACTTTTGGGTCATTAGATTGTAACAAAGACTCAAAATTAAAACAATCAAAAAATTATTATGCTAAATTTAATTAATTAACCCAGATTGCTATTTTTAGTGTAAACAAATACTAATAGTAAATAAACTTAAATTTTATACCAAAATTCGATGCAAATGATTGAGACTTGTAAAATCAAATCGACTCAGAAAATGTAGGAGGTGGTCCTTTAATTTAAAGGAATTGGATATGGTTTGGGTTCTCTATCAGACAGACTGTAGAAATTGACTATAGAAATATACATATACGATGCTTAAGTAGCCGCCCAGCCGCAAAACATGACTATTTTCTTTTTTTCTTAATACTTACAACAGGCCTCTCTGTAATGCCCTATTCTATCATACATACATAAAACATGCATTTTATTATATATGTCTTCTGGGAAAAGGTTGCATTGCATGGCTTCCAATCAGGAAATTATTTTCTATATAATACAGAATATATATGCTTTTCCAATAGAGTTGATTAAATTTCTTTTCAATGTAAAGATAAAAAATTAAATGAATTAATAATAATTCTTTTTTCTTTTTATTTAGTTCATTCAAACTCACAAATATCTCACACCATCAATATATGCAAAATTACATGTGAAATTAAATTTGCAATGATGTAAACAGAAATTCACATTTAGCATTTGTTGATCCAGTCAGAAAATCATCATTAAAGTAATTAAAAGTTTAACTCCAATGAAATGATCATTTTCATGGATAAATGAATTAATAACTATAATAATAATAATAATAAAAATAACGCATAATGAATTATCAATGTAGGTGAGAAATAATCAAATCAAACCAATTAAATTTTAGTTATATATTATAATTAAGAATTAATTAATTTAACTTCAATGAGTCATGATATGCAAATAAAGGATCATCATATAACTAACAAACCAAAAGAACACAAATGATTGTTATCAATGGAGAGACATCTTTGGTGGACCACTTAATATTGCTGAGTTCAAGAAACCCTATTGTTTTGCAATGGGAAAGGGGGGCCAGAAAGACTCATATAACAAGATCAAGAACATGAAGAAGAAGAAGAAGAAGAAGAAAAAGAAAAAGAAAAAAAGAAAAGTTTTTCTTGAAATTAACAATCAATAATCAATCAAGACTGAAAAAGAGAGAATTAATATTTTTGTCAACCACATTGGATGCTAGCTTGTCCCCTCATATTCAAGAAAGATGATTTAATTTGAGAAGCAAAACCATTAATGTTATCTATATATACTTCATCTTATATTTTATCGGTCATTTAAGATAATAGCATAAGATTAAAGAACGCAAAATTAAAAAAAAAATAAAGTTAATGTTTCTTTAATTTTTAAAGTGACAAATAAATTAAAATAAATTATATTTTCTAACATAACCGAAGAAAAAAAAAAAAAAGAGGTACTTAAGAGATAAAATTAACTGCATCATACGCCAATTATTATATTTTTTTAAACTTCAGAGGAAAAAATTTTTTTTTTCTTAAAAATATATATTATATATAGTTGGTGGCTATGTGTTTTTCCACATTACCCGAAATGGGAAAGTTGGAATGTTAATGTATTTTTAATAAAAGTAATGTCTCTTTTCATATAATATTTACCAGTCATCTTTTTGACTATAGATATTTGCTTAATTAGTTACTTATTTTTAGTAATATATATATAACACCTTTACACTATGCAACCTTGTTTAAGTTACAAAATTTTTCAGGAGGGAAAGGAAAAAAAAAAAGCAGGGAGTTCAGTTCCCAAAATCATTCCTATTGATGATAAGAGTTTTGCTTTCTAGTTTTTCTCTTTCACTTTCTTTCAATTTTTTTTTTTTTAAATTTTGCTAAAGATAAAATGCTAAAAAAAACTTGAAGCATATTATTATTATTATTATTATTATTATGATGTCGATTTAATATTAAGATGGTATGACATGCTATTTCCCCCTTAGTGTGGTAAATATATATTTTGATTCATTTATATTATCAAGATTAAATGATCTATTTAGTATTTATCAATTAACTAAATCAATTCTTGAAGTTAAAAGCTTGTATAGTCAGCTAAAACGTAAGGAAAATATTTGTTGATTTTGTTTTCGATCTGATTAAAATAACTAATATATCTGTCAAGATTTATTTTCGGATCGCGACGGTTTTAGGATGCAGGAGATGCTAATGGCAACCGGTATCTGTAGAATCCAGTATCACATACATAATTTATAACCATCAATTTATTATTCATTTTATTTAGTTGTCATTTATTCTGTCATTTTGTAATTTTTTCTGTAATCTAATGCAATAGACTGTAACAATCATTATAACATATCATAATATTATCATATACCATAAAACATCATCACATACATATATATATTCATATCCTAACTAACTCATACATATCTTATGGAGCAGTTATAACATGAACATCAAAATACAGAATATATAATATTTACATGAAATGGCAGTAAGCAGAAATCCTCGGATGTCTGAAGATGAGATTCTGCAATCTACTCCTCTCCTGAAACAGTTAAACAAAGAAAAGGGTGATTATATAAGATACTCAGTGAATCTATATACATCGCAAATCAAATAAGATGAGTCAATGATACATAGTAATAAAGGAACAACGGAAACAAAATCAATCATGATGGGTTACAGAATCAATGTCAAAAACTGATAGGAATATCAATGGTCATATCAATGGCATGGAATCATATGGTAAGACAGATATAGGGCTCTGAAACACGTAGATTATGTGTAATCACACATGCGATCTCATATCAAGTAAGCATAAGACTGATTAGGTCTTATGGCCAGGACCAGTAACCCTTCCCAATTTGGACATCAATATCAATGTGCACATTGCCGATAGTATGTACCCACTACCCTGTCAGAGCGACAGCTCTGTCAAACTATATTTAGGTCAATACAAGTGAATATCATATCAATAGACACCATTATACAACAATGATATCATCAATAACAATAAGTTCAATATTTTTCAAATCAAATAGCAATTGAATCAATGACATTGCAATATATGATATACAATCAATAATAATCAGTATGGTAAACAATAAAGGTATGGAATAAAGGTTGGCTAGGCAAAGGAAATTGGTAGGCCAATTGGCATGCCAATGTCGCTGGCGACGATAGCATTCAAATGGTAGGCCTATGGAGTAAAAATGTGATAGGCCTATGGAATTACAACTAGACAATTCATCAAACATATGGTGGGCACAAAAGGGTAAGCCAATAGGTTAAGGTTTGGTGCAAAGTTAGAATGCCCAATTCAACTAACAACAAGTTTACATTGTAGGCAACACAATAGGCAACAATTATCCAACAATAAACAACATTTAATGGATCAAATAAGCATGTGAATTAAGAAGGAAACCAAGCAAAATACAAATGAATGAATAGTATTTTAGGGTTCGACAAAACGGGAGAAATGGGGAACGTTTCCAATCATTAATCCAATTCATTAGAGATGTTAAATGATGCATATAGAACTCACCTAAAACTTTCAATTGCTTTGGAAAATTGATTTCCACCAAAAAGTTTCAAAGGAGGCAATAAATACAACTTTTACAAACTTGATTTTCTACACTTACCATCAATTAATCATCTAATAGCTTCCAATTAACATATTCTAAGATCAATTAACACAATCTAACACTAAATCAACAAACTCAATCATACAACTTCAATTAGGTTAAGCAAATTAGGGATTTCTATCTAAATGCATCAATTGATACAATCTAACTTAAAACCCATTTAATTCAACTTCTAAATCATTTTAATAAATCATAAAATCAAACAAATTAATTGATTACCTCAAATGGGTGATCTAGCTGAAATCTTCAAACCCAAATTCCTTGAATCCCTTTGTGATTTCAAACAAATTAATGATAGCAAATGAAATAACTAGGTTTGATTCTAAATTTTCTATGAATTTTTCTTAAGAAAATTTGGTTGGAAATGAAGAAATGAAATGGAAGAAGAAAGGAGAACGGTTCGGCCACTCTTGAGCAAGAAGAAGAAAATGGCAAAATTTGACTAAGTGTTGCCTTATATATTAAATATTAATGGTAAATTATATTTTAGTCCTTAAACTTTCAAGTAATTATACTTTGACCCTAATTTTTTCTGTAATTTTTTTTGACAATTCTGTCAGGATTTAATTTCTAAGTAGGGAATCAAAAGGCTTATTCTAATTTATACTTATTTATAAAAATAGTTTCAGAGTCATTATGAAACCTAGACAGACTCATTTCCACTATTCCCCTCGAAATTTCATTTATTTATAATTTTGTCATCAGTTACTTTTTTAGTGTTCCTAAATATTTTTCACCTCATTTTTTTTACCAAAATTACACATGTATTTATGTGATCTTTTATCCCTTGGTCAAAATCAGAAATTCATCTGTTGACAGAACAATTAATTTATCGACAGTGTTTCCGACATCGACGATTTTCGAAAAAATAATTTGTTTTCTAACTATGTCTTTAAAATTATTTTCTATCATTTTAATGACTTTAAATCATATACTGAGAATTAATTCATACATATAAGTTATGACTTTTTAGGGAATTACAATATCTGTTTCTCATGAAAAGATTATAAATTTCAATTTCGAAATCCAAATTAATACAATTCATATATACATGATTGTATGGTTATTGGTTATATACCAGTGCACATTTATGCGAAGAAAAAGAAGCATCACCAAAGGCCAATGACCATAGTTTCATTTCTATATTTTTATTTTAATTTGTTTTTCTATAGATTATATATTTTATGCATATAATCTAATAGTCAAACTTTTGCTCATTGAAAAATTTCCAAAAAGAATTTCGGCTTCCATTCTCTATACATTTATTAGTATTAGACAATGACAAAAACCCCACAAAACCTTTCTTTTTTTTGGCCTTTTGCACCTTTTCAACATTTGAAGGCAGTGGACACGCCCTTTTGCTATATATACTTTGGATTTTATGGCCGACTTGAAACAACGTATGCCTCTTAATTTTAATTAAATTTTTTAATCAACTGCTTAATATTCCATAATTAAAGATACAAGAGACTCAATTGACAACTACACTTTCTTTTAAACTCAAAGCACTAACTAACTGTTTTATTAATTAATTTGACTCCATTCCTTTTCTCTCTCTAAAAGGGATTACTTCACTGTTTTAATAAATAGAAAAAAAAGATATAATATTACTTTGATTAAATAGCAAAGAATTTTCCTATCACATTTTCATAAAGAATTTACACAATAGAAATAAATAATTATTATTTGAATTTTAATAATTACAATTTTTTTTTTTTATAAACAAATTTTTTATTAAAGAACCCATGGTTAACGAGGGAACCAAGTACAGCTATGAGAAGGACCACAACAGGGTATCTAAAACAGCATATAAAAATTATAAATTGCCCAAATGAGGAAGCAGGCAATGAATCTAACGTCGGAAAGACTAAGCATAACTCAAATTCAGAACTCAGAACAAGCAACCACAGGACTAAAAACCAGCAGAATAGGTGAAACTAACCCAGATGATCAAAACTTTCTTAATAATCAATCCGCCAAATTCCAGATCCAGAGACTCCTTCTTTGTCAACAAAACTGCAGGAGGATGCTCTCCAATTACCAAAAAGTATCCAACTACCAAAATCTATGTAAAAACCCAATGATCTGAAAAGAGCACTAAAAGAACCCATATAGATAGGAAATAAAAGAAATAAAAATGAGGGATAAATATATAAATATATTGATCATATTTATTTTATAGAGCACATTGTCCATTTTTGCGAATTCGTTATAAAAAACTGCTATTGTATTAAATTTTTGATAATAAATCTAAAAGATAGACAGGAGGAGGTGAAGGTTTATAAAAATTAATATTATATTTTATAATTGACTAAAATCTAATTTTAACTAAAAATTAAAACTAATTATTAATTAATGATATTTTAAATCCACATATACTTTTTATAATTTTATATTTTTTCATGAACAATATTTATATCACAGCATATCGCCCAATTTTATAACGTTTGTTTTTTTGCCCTTGATTTTCGTTTATGGGCTTCGCATTTAGTACTATGTGGACGGATATTATATGTATTAAAGGTAATAAGTATATAAAAAAAATTATAAATATGTCCATATGGACAATACAAGCCTGAGAGTCGAACATGCGACCTTTCAATATTTTAACATTAATTTAGCTGCTAGATCAAAATTTTATTGACATTATATTTATACATAGTCGAATTTGAATTTAAAATAATTAAAATTTTTAAATCTAGCTTGTTCGATCCATTTTTTTCATAAATTGAAACTCGTAATACGTAATCTGGCTCAAACTATGACTAATTGGTGCATATTATATAATATTATTTCTACATGGATTTTGAATTCCTCAGGAGTACATATTGGATAAACCGAACATGCAAAAGAATCATGTTATGAGAAAGAAAGAATTCAACTTAAAAGAATCTTGTTAAAAGAAAAAAAGAAAAGAAAAGCGCTGATTGCTCAATAAGACATATATATATGATGTTGTGGATTTTAGATTTATATATAGGTGCAAAGAATGAGTGCATTAATTCTTAGGTTGTGTACTGATTTTCTCTTCAAGGTAATATAGTGGTGCACTAGAGGCACAGGCAGGGGGTCAACATTTATCAATCGCTGCAAAATTATATTGGATTTGTGGGTTCTATGCATAATATATTCATTTGGGTCCACCAGATATAACTAAAGATGTTTTGTCCCCTTGAATAGGAGAAAAAGCCATGTAGGCCCCAATTATTTCTCTGGTTTAGAGGCACTCAAATCTTTCCCTTCTTGATGTGTTAAATTTGGGTCGCTTTGAATCCTGTTTTGCTTGAATTGGTATCTTGTAATTAACAAATGTGCCCACCTAATACTTAATCATAGTTATTAGGCTACAGTATTAACTCTTCAAGTTTCAATCTGTTTCTTCAATTTCTTTAAAAATAAAATAATATTATAAGTTAATTTTATTGTTTAATAAAACATAAATCATCTATATGAGACTTTTCTTTTTAATATCTATCATGAGATTAAAAAAAAATTATAAATGAAAAAAAAAATTCTTATTTATTTATGATATGATTTTAAAAATTTATACACCGAACTAAACTAACCTTCAAAATTATGTGTGTTTTATAAATTTCTTTAAACATTAGAAAGAAAGTTAAATTAATTAGTCAATAAAAATTCTTGTTAAAGGAGTTAATTTAAAGTTTAAACATTCTATTAATGTAGACACTTTTATCATAGTTTAAACAATCTTTAATTTACTCGTAATACATTCTTTTAACACTTATAATCCCTTTTTCTTCTTTTCTTTCTTTCTTTCTTTGTTTCAAAGGGACATTACTTTCTTTCAATCTTTCATCACACCGATGTTGACACTCCCTTGAGCAAAAAGGGACCCACACAATTTTGACTGAAAATCTCAAAACTCTTAAAGGATGCAAAATTTATGCATTGCCTTGTGACAGACATCATTAAAGAAACACCACACTCTCCCCTTATCAACTTTAGCTTGATTTGAGTGGAGGATGTTTTAAAGTATAAACAATTTATTTTTATAATCTTGTCTTCTTTTTTCTATACCGTGTAAGAGTGCTATGCATAAAGTCATGGTTTTTTTCCCCACATGACCAAATTTGAAAAATTAGATTCCAATTTTATTTTTTTAGGGAAGATTCCAATTTTATTTATTATATAGTTGTATAACTGAGATAATTCTTGTTTTTTCAATAAATTTTCCTATTTCAATTATTGATATTCAAATTGAAAATCTCCTATTAAGATTACTAAGATTTAAATATAAAATATGTTAATAATTATATCAATTGGTTGGATATTTTTTCATTCCAGATATAAATTTCAATTTTATTTAAAATCGTTTAGAAATTATAATGTGCTAATTAATTAATTAAGCTCTTAACTACGTAATCGGTGCCATAAAAAAAAAAATAAAAACTCTATAATTAGTGTTTTAATCAAACTGTAAAGTGAGATTATTTTATGAGTAAACGTCATAATTTGAATATTACTTATATTAAATTTTTCCTCCGCAATGTTAGGGAAAAAACCATAACTCCACAAAAATAAATTTAATGTAAATTTTTTAAAAAATAAAAACATAAATTAAATAGATGTCCTTCAATGGTAAAAATTTTAAAATTTTTATAGAACAATTATAATATTTGATTTACCATAAGAAGGTTTTCGAGAATATACACATGGTAGAGATTTTATGTGAGCTAAGGAGAGAGAGATATTCAATGAAAAGGTAAAACAAAACAGACTGGATTGAGGAAACAGACTTTTGAGTTCGTTAGTTACTATTAAATAACTAATTGTTAAATCGTTGTCGTTGTTCTTCAAGCTGCAATGGAGGACATGGCGGAAATCAATACAGCACAAACAATTCAAAAAGTTCATCTCATTCATATTATGAAAAAAGAAAAAAAACAAGTGGAACTTGAAAAAGTAAAAAGGAAAACGGAAAAGAAGAAACCAGAAACTGATAGGTGAGGAGTACATGAGAACATTATCGCATTATCTTAGAAAAAGAAAAGAAAAAGAAAAAGAAAAGCAAGCCACAAATATATACCATAGTAATTTTAATAGCACCCAAGAAATCCCCAAACCGTAAAGTCTCTCTCACTCTTCACTATTCTCAAATTCAAAAAAAAAAAAAAAAACCTACGTGTTTGGAATCACTGTTCATCCATCATCTCTCTTCTTAATCTTATTTCATAGTTTAATTTTGACGGACAAATGGTGCAAAAAAAATAAAGAAAGTGGTCAAGAAATGCGGCCATGTCCTCTTGTATCTTTCTCTTTTAAGTTTGTTATATATAATTTGTTTCTTCATGTTAAAGGTCGATCCATACGTTTTTGGAATTTCAAGATTAATATATATTGGAATAAGATTAATTATTAGAAGTAGCTCCAAAGACTTTCGCCGGAAGTTCCTGGAGATTCTTCAGAAGTTAGTCTTGGGGGCGAAAGCAGCATTCCTTCTGCCATATCGACCAGCAAATTTGGCATATCAAACAGTTCCTCTTCATCAAGAAAATATTTATTTTCTTGATCATAACTTGCTGTAAAATTACCACTGATTAACTTATCTTCATTATTTCTTGACTGGCTTAATAGTTCTTGATCTTGATTCATTTCCACCTTTTTAAATGCAGCAGCCGCAGCTGCTGCATTACGTATATCAGTTGATGATGGTGAGGCAAGAATCGGATAAGTCCCTACAGAATCAGGAAAATTCAGAATTGCATCACTACCTTTTAGGGCAAGCGCGGCCACATCATAGGCGGCAGCAGCCATTTCCGGAGTAGCATACGTACCAAGCCAAATACGAGTAGTTTTGCGTGGCTCCCGGATTTCTGACACCCATTTACCACTCCGACTCCGAATTCCCCGATATATTGGGTGCCTTTTAGGAGCCGTAGAAGTGGTGGCCATAGCAAAAGTTGTATTGGTGGGTTTAGAGTTAGAGTGGTGGTGTTGTTGTTGAGGAAGCGAGTTTTCACATGGGATTGTAGGGTTAGACTGTGACACATATGGGTCAAGTGGTGGGTGCGGTGTAGGGGAAGAATTAGGGTCAAATGATGAAGCTAATGGTGGCTGGGTTTGGTTTACTTGGGGCACCTTGGTATGGATATTAGGGTCAGCCATATATAACAATAGGGGCGCAAAGGGGATAGGGGTAGTGGTGGGTTTAATTTTTTTGGGATGGAAAAAGACTAGAATAAGAGAATTAGATGTTGAGAGGCTAAGGTAATGTTAGGTTCGGTAAGGTAAGCACACTAAAGCAAATATATACAAGTGAGATTTTTTGCATATTTGTGTCCCAAAAAGTTGAAAGCGTGGGGATTTCGCGGGGAAGTCGACTTAAAAATCATGGCTCCAAGTTGTGTAAAGGAGGGATATTAGTTGTTATTATCAGGGTTTTTATTGTTTTCAAGATTCAATGGAAAATGATAGGTGTTATTAGTTTGATGCTATAATACTAGCTCGTTTTTATTTGCGTTTGATAAAGGACTAAATGAGGAGTTTGTTTGTTTTGGTATTGATAGTGCACGCACACGTATAGCAGGGGCTCAATATCTAGCTAGCTTGCACTTAGCTGGTGTCTACCAATTTTCCGTACCTCCCTCTCACTCTCATAGTCCTTGTACTATTCTCAAAACTAATTTTTTTTGGGTCAAATTAATTCATAATATAAAATTATAAATTAATTAATAATAATATATCATATTAAAGTGTTAATTATAACACACACTTAATTACTATATTAATATTATGAGTAATTGATATTTAATAATACTTAATCACTATTAATAATTTATATTCTTACGTGTTGATTTGAGTACACTAAAAATTTAAAAAAAAAAAATAAACATTGTCATTGAATTTATATTTTAATATTCAAATATTTTTCTTGTTATATAAAAAATTTAATTATGGTTTGTCTTCAATTTAAAAATTTTCAAGATGTCAATAAAGAATTAAAAGTCATAATTTAATTCTTTTGTTTAGCCATCTCTTAATATTTTTTCCTTTTTTTTTTTTTCTATATATTAAGACTTATTAATTTGATGATGTGCTTGTCTTTACAATTTGAGCTCACTTTGATGTTTGAAAAACTAGATAGATTAATTAGTATCGATGGGCATTGCTTTATGTATTCTTAATAAGAATTCAATGTTTGAATAACTTACAAAAAGAGTATTTTCTTTCTTTTTATTTTATATTAAAATTTTCCTATATTAAGGATGTAGACTAATTACTATACTGGAAAAGTAAGCCGTGTGAACAACCCATTTCTTCACATTTAAAATCTTAGCCAATTAAATTTTGGTAAAAAAAATAAATAAACTTGCAATGTGAATTTAGGTTTTGTAATTTTTCCCAACTCATGCTGTGAAAATTCTTTCCCTCTCTATGACTAAGGGTTTTGATGTTAAAACCCATTATCTTTATGTAAAAAAATAAAAATAAAAATATATTTATTTGGAGTCTTATATTTAATTATATATATGAACTGAAATCTAATCCCAGTTGATAAATTTAAATAATATTTTAATTTAAAAGCACTTTTACTTAGGAGTACTGTATAGATCAAAAGATACTAATTTATTAACTAAGTGATTAAATCTTTTTTTTTTTTTTTTTATAATAATGGGAGTAGTTGAATATTCAAATCTCTACTCTCCCCTTCCTTGACCTAAAAGCAATTTTAAAGACTTACAGAAATTTGGGTCAATTCACCCCTCTCTCTCCCCTGCGTCCCCTTTTTTATGCAGTTAATTACTATTATATAAGTTTTTATTGAAGATTTTAAAATTCATAAAATTTATTAAAATTAAAAATTTAGATTTTTTTTAATTCTATAAATTTATATAATTTCGCTTATTTAGAGTAAAAATAAATTCCTTAACAGTTAAAGATATTTTTATAATAGAAAAATAATTAATAACATTATTTATTAATTAAAATAAGCTATTTTCAAAATTTTACATTTTATATGAGATTTTAAAACGTTCGAAATGAAAAATTATTATCAACCATTGATTTTTAACGATTTATGAATTTTAATGATTTATTTTATTAATTAAATAATAAATTTTAACAAAATTCATAAAGTTTTTGAAATCTGTCATTTAAACTCCATCCAACCAAATAAGACATAAAACTATTTCACCTAATAAGAACCTTTACGAACCTCTAAGAACCTCACTTTATTTTTCATGATATATAAAATTGATATGACAAGTGAGACAGGTCTTAATAGGTCATACTCAAACTTTTATTCAAATTCCTAATTTTGTCTTTAGACATGAGGAAAAAAAAAATGAAAACCTGAAAGTATAGTTTAGTAACAAATTAAACAATTGTGTTAGATCATCAGCAGATCATTATGATATGATTGGCTGAATCGATCTTGTGCTGATTATCTATTTACCTAACCATGCAATAAACCCTTGTTTTTAGTACGTTTGTATATTTAAAGGATAGAGAGTCCTTCTGAATTTTTAAACTTCTAACATTTTGCATTTTGAGATGGACTAGAATCGTCATTATTTGCCCAAATACATACAAATACATCATAATAGGACATATAAGATCAGAACTCTTAGGAAACAATGGATTTTCATGGTGAGTTTCATATGTATTTAAATTTTTATGTAATATATGTATAATTATAATTTAACTGAAAATATTTCAGAAATGAGTTGTTTGCAAAAAAAAGTTATAATTATAATTATAAAAGAAAATACTTTTTTTTTTTTTTTTTGAGGAAAAAAAGAAAAGACTCTTTATATTATCTTCAATTGGATTTTATTAATTGATGGACAAAGATTTTATATAAGAAGATAATGTTATAAATCATAATACATGTTCTTATGTCACAATGAACAATATATGTTTTTTTATGTCTTAGATTATGTTGGACCCACATGTTACTATTTTTCCATTTTCTGAATTGAAAATGCATCAGGAACAAGCAGCAAAAGTAATTAAAGATATGCTTCTTAAGATATTGTATATTTGTTGGTCAAACCCTTGTTTTGCTAGGAGATAGAAATAAATTTTAAAAATTCATTGGACAATATTTAGCAAACAAGGAAATACCTTGTGTCTTTGCTGGGCCAATGATCAGGCACAGGCAGCCCACAATAGGTGAAAGGTCGCCCCTTTTCTGTGTCACATGTTTTCTCTGTTTATTATTGATCTTTTTATTTTAGTCAATTTTATTCAAACAATCCTCAAAATCGATTGCCCTTTACCTTTAACCTTTTGGGATATGTGATTATGAATAGTAGCTTTATAATGGTTGGAATGTACAGAGTAAATTACACTCTTCATTTCTCAATTATTAATTAAATTTTATAATATAAATTTATAATAATACTTTTATTAATGTCTCTAAAGCCAATTTTTTTCAATTAAACTAACAATAAGCTGATGCAGAAGTCACATAAACTATTTTAAACATAAAAAATGTTATGTAAGGTTAATTTTTTTTTTTTCTTTCTCCTCTCACGCACCCAAGAGCTCCCTCTTTCTCTCTATGTGGTCTCTTCATGCTCTCTCTCTCTCTCTCTCACCTATGTTTCTTTCCTATTAACAAACCAAATCAAAACCCATTGATTTATTCTTTCAATTTTTTGCCAGGAATTGAATGAATAAATCTAGCCAACGATCATAATCTATTAACAGAGTGCTCAAACGTCCATCTAGTTTCATCGGGGACCTATAAATGGACTTGTCAGTCCTAACCTCCAAGACTTCATCTTCTCTGTTGCTCATTTTACGAGATTATACTTTTTTCATTCCTTTTCTCAGAGTTGTTGAGCAGGGGATTAAGCTCTGTAGCCTTGTTGCATTGACCTAAACATTCCAATTTGCAAGGGTGAAGGCAAGAAGTTAATTTTGGGTGGACCAAAAATTATTATTTATAAAATTAGATTTAAATGAGCCAATTAAAATTTTTTTTATAAATTAATAATATTTTTAATTAATTTTGAGTAAATTAAAAATTAATTTTGTATAAAAAATTAAACTTGAATAGATTAAATAATTTTTTTTTTACTGATTTTTTTTTTTTCGCTGAGATGACTCAAGCACACCTTAGCCCTCTTAGACTCTGTCCATGCGAATCTACGGCCAAACTGGATTGATCAAGTCCTTAACCAATGGTTGAGCTGAGACGTAATCTCAGGTTTTGATGGAGGACACCTGACAAAGACTACGATGATGGATTGAATTTAGTTGAGGGATATGCTCACTTTTTTTAGATGGCATTGACTGCATTTGATATGGGTATATTGAATTTTTATGTTGAGCATCTCACAGTGGAACAAATTAATAATGAAGTTCATTCAAAAAGGTTTATATGTTTAAGGTTTTTGTGATTTTTGGGATGTATCTAAAATTCTTTGTTGAATTAAATCAAAACTTTTAGAATTTTGTTTGGTTCATTCATAATCTAAATAAAAATAAATGTGATTAGAAATTTTATTCCAAATTTATTTTTTAAATACTTAAATGTAATTTATTAATCTATTAAATATTATACTTAAAAATATATAGCATATTAATAAAATTGAAGTTATTCAAATATATAAAAAATAAAATTATTTGTGAACAAAAAAAAAATAAAAAAAAATAGAACTCTATTCCAATAATTGAATACCATTTCGTATCCCATAATGAATCAAACATACTTTTCATGTTTTAGAGGTATAAATTTTAATATATAATTTCAGTTTTATTATCTATATGCCCAAGTAATTAAATTTTTAGACTTCAAAATTGAACTAATAGATATTATTAATCTCTACATGTGGCTTCCATACATACATACATACATAATAATTATTATTATACTTGAAAATTGAAATACTACTAATTTTTACATGTGATTTCCATGCATATATAATTATTTTTACAATATTATAAAAATTAGAATTAAAAATAAAGTTTAATAATATGTATTTTATTATTTTTTATCATGCGGTGCATGAAAGACATCTGTAAAAAAAAATTCATTAACATGCCTTTAACTTTGAAATATCACCTGATGGTGATGGATCAAAACTTTCCTCGTTCATTTGAATCACTTCTCATCTCCTACAACCCGATAAACCAACAGATATTGGTGCCCTTAATGGCTTGCAGAAGAAGTCCAACGTTACTTGCTCTGTTATCAGCCTTACTATTTTTGTGTTCCTGCTGCTGCATTGATAATCAAAGGTTATAAATTGTTTTATCTTATCTACTAATCTTTTAATGTTTGTTTGAATAAAAAAAACACTAACATGTTTTGAGTAAGAAGGTTACATAAATGTGCATGTTCAATCAGATGGGTGATTCTTTTTTGTTTAGTATTGTTTTTTAATCCGCAGTGGTTTAGTCAACATTACACAGATAAGCAAATATATTCCCAATTCTACTCAAAATTAAACTCTCAATTAATAATTACACAGGCAAATATATTCCCAATTCTATTCACAATTAAACTCTTAAAAATAATTTCAAATATTTATAAAATTTTGAATGGATAATATGTTTTGATATTGATAAGATATATATTCCAATTACTATCAGTATTAGGAGTACTAATTAATATATTAAACGTAGTCTCCTATGACCTCTACTCTTATATATATATATATATATATATGTCTTCTAATGTCACTCTTCATCAGTTTAATATATTTCACTCATTGCTTATCTATCATTCTTCTGAAGCAAAATACATAAATAATGGCTGTCGGAGGTATTGTTCCGGCAAGCGGCAGCGGCAATGTTGCTAAGGATTACCCTGGCAAACTCACTTCAACTGTCTTGCTTACATGCATCATTGCTGCCACTGGAGGTCTAATATTTGGCTAAGATCTTGGAATTTCAGGTATATACTCTACCTTTTTTTTTTTACTCAGTGTTAATAAAACTTGTTTTTTCACTACTCGGATGCCATGTCTAAAAATTCTGATAAATCCCACAGTTTTTACGAATGCAACAATCTAATTTTTCTATCATGCATAACTATGTTCAAGATGGGGTCGTTTTTTCTAAGAACAAATTAATAAACAGCTGCTAAACAAATAAGCTTGCTATTTATAGTTAGCAATTGTAATTCTGTTAGAGAGAGTTAGTTTTCCTCTTTTATTTTCTTTTGTATATAATAAACTCTTGTAACAAATCTTGACTTCTTGAGAATAGATTTTCATTTAACTACCTATATATATATATAGGTGGAGTTACTTCGATGGATTCATTCTTGGAGAAGTTCTTTCCTTCAGTTTATGAGAAGCAGATATCGATGAAGCCATCAGATAACCAGTATTGCAAGTTCAATAGCCAGATACTGACTTTGTTTACATCGTCATTATATATAGCTGCTCTATTTTCATCCTTAGGTGCTTCTGTTATAACTCGAGTTTTGGGAAGAAGGGTCAGTATGTTTTTGGGTGGACTCCTTTTTGCTGTTGGTGCATTGTTTAATGGCTTTGCTAGCAAAGTCTGGATGCTTATTGTTGGTCGATTGTTACTTGGTGCTGGAATAGGCTGCGCCAATCAGGTATAATTTATATGTTTATTGTGTTGTTTTCAGGATTGTGACTGATTTTTTGCTTGTTTGATTGATGAATTATATATGTATAACTAAAAAATCTTGCTTTATGCAGTCTGTACCAATTTATCTCTCAGAAGTGGCTCCCTACAAATACAGAGGTGCATTGAACATGTTGTTCCAATTTTCAATAACAATTGGGATCCTCATTGCAAATCTTTTAAACTATTTCTTTGCAAAGATTAAAGGAGGTTGGGGATGGCGGTTGAGCTTGGGACTTGCTATAGTTCCAGCAGTAGTAATTATGTTGGGTTCACTTGTCCTTCCTGAAACCCCTAATAGTTTAATTGAGAGAGGTCAAAACGACAAAGCTAAGCAAAAACTGATCAAACTCCGTGGAGTCTCTAATGTTGATGAAGAGTTTAACGATTTAATAGCAGCAAGTGAGGAATCTAAGACTGTTAATCGGCCATGGAAAGCTATTTTGATGAGAAAGTATAGGCCTCAGCTTGTGATGGCTATTTGCATTCCAATGTTTCAACAACTTACTGGCATGAATGTTATTGTGTTTTATGCTCCTGTTTTGTTTAGAACTATTGGTTTTAAGAGCACAGCTTCTCTTATGTCTGCTTTGAT
>CANXYC011139260.1:0-18570 GCA_948193065.1 Aleurites moluccanus | reverse complement strand
AGGGTATCAATCAATACAATGTGCACAAGGCTGACAGCATGAACTCACTATCCTGTCGGAACGGCAACTCTGTCAAATCACCTCGGAGTCAATAGAAGCGATAAACACATCAATAGATACCATTTTAAAACAATGGCATCGGCAATATCAATAACTCATTAGAAATCAATTGAATGAGCATCAAGTCAATACAACATCAATAATTATCGATTAAACGATGACCAAAGGCCTAACGACCAAAAATGGGAACAAACATATTTTGGCATGCCATTGTCGCTGGCGATGGTGGTATTCAAATGGTTGGCCTACGGATTTTTCGGCATGGTTTTGGTGCAATATTGATATTGCCCCAACTATCAACAAACAAGCACATGGAAGCAATTCCATAGGAAACAAAAACAACTCAATAATCTTCATCAAACACATCAAATTGGCATGGAAAACAAGTCCAAAACCAAAGCACAAAATTAGGCAAAATGCCACAATTAGGGTTCGGCCACTAGGCGATTTTCACAATTGGATTCCAAATGGTATTTTAATAATTTAGGCATAATAAATGATGCATAAGAGACTCACCTATCACTCCAAATCACCTAGCAAACTCGATTTGCTACCGAATTCCTCAAATCCTCGGTTTAGGCTAAAATCGGCGATTTTCTCCGAACGAATTTTCTATAACGATACGAACATCAATTAATACCCAATTAACTTATTCTATAGCCAATTTACATATCCTTATTCATATACTCAATTTCCAATCTCACAACTTCACTTTAGGGTTAGAAAATTGGGAAAAATTATTTAATGCATCAATTGATGCAATTAAACCATTTACCCAATCCTATTATTATCAAATTAACCTAACTAAACCATAAAATCAAACGAATAAACAATTTATACATTTTACCTCTTTTGGCCGAAATCCCTAGCTTTGTGTTCTTCAATTTTTCTTGAATTTCTATAGTTAATTTTGGTAGATTAATGTTTGTATGGTTTTAAATTTAAGTTTCCAACAACTTTTCTTCACAAATTTGAAGTAGAAATCAATTGAAAATGGGAGAAGAGCTCACGGAAAAGGAGAAGAAAAATTCAGCCAAAAAATGTTCTAAGTCTTGTTTTTATAGTAAGACAAAATAGGCAAATTACACTTTTGGTCCTCCAATTTTTTAAAATCTGTTTTAGGTCCTTTTTCGCTAGGTAAATTATTACGAAAATTTCGTTGGGAATTGAAATTCAAAGTGAATATTCAAACATCATATTTTTATTAATATTAATTAATAAAAATAGTTTCAGAGCCGTTTTGAAACTCAGACTGTCGAAATTCACTATTCACCGAAAGTACCCTTTATTTACGGTTTTACCATCACTTACTTTATTAGTGTTCTTAAATATTTTCTCATATTTCTTTTTACTGTATTCACACATGAATACACATTATCATTTATCCTCAATCCAAATTCAGAAATTCATTCGTCGACCGTACTGCTATTTTTCAGCAGCGTTATCGGTACCGATGATTTCCGAAAAAAAATTTATCATTTTCGCTCTAACTGAGTTTTTAAAATTATCCTTATCCATTTTGATAATTTTAATCCATATACTGAGAACTTATTTCACAAAAACTTGTTATGTAAATTTTTAGGGTATTATATTCTACCCTCCTTCAAAAAAATTCGTCATCGAATTTGAAATAAACATGAATCTCAAAATTGGAATAAGAATGAACACTTGACTTTCATGTTTTATTTATTCTCCCATGTACACTTTTTCCATATACTGATTCCTTCATAATACTCTTGCCATTGAAATTTCTTTATTCTTAAATTATTATACTTGACGATTTACACTTTCTATTGGCTCTAATCTTATGACATTTCTTTATTAACATCCATATTATGCACTTTCAATACTTGTAACAGTTCTGACATTTAATTTCATAGCATTAAGAGCCAAACTTTACGCTACACTGTCAATCCTTTCTAATACTTTATATGGTCTCACGTATCTCGGTGTCAACCTTTTTTCCTTGTCAAATCTCATAACACTTTCTATAGGTGATATTTAAAGAGAACATGATCACCAATATTAAATGAATATCCTTTTCAGTTCTGTAATTCAATCAATGGTAACTATTGATCTCACTTACTTTTAAACTTCCATAACACATATCTTCATTTCTGAATTTTAATGCTTTATCATTTTAGAACATCTTTCTTTAACTTCATAAAATATGGATCCCGATCTTGGGTCACTTTAATATTATTAATTTACAATGGCTTAGCCCGACATTGGGCTATTAGAGTCTGGTTTCGATCTTGGGATCCAAATCCAACTCCATATCCATATCAATTAGCTAAACTGGCATTTAGACAGCTTGACATACAATTGATGCTCTCATAGTGTCTATAACACAGTCCTCAAGTACTCTACATGCTTCTCTTCACTCCTAGAATAAATAAGAATGTCATCTATAAATACTATGACAAACTTATCCAACAATTTATGTAAATTCCATCTTTAGCTCTTTCAATTCAATAGGTGCCTAGATACACCTCAGTGACAAACTCTATCAGGGTACCCCTGACAACTTTTCTAGAAAAACATCAAGGAACTCTCAGACCATAAGTATTCGATCAATCCCAATTAAAGTCTTTGACATATTTACTACGTATACTAGATACGTTGTACTATTCCTTCTTTATCATTTTTTTCTAGCATGAATAACAGAAATGAAACTAATTCTAGCTTCATACTTATCACTCTGGAACTCAAATTATGACAACTAGAATTTGACTTTCTTCTCATAACAATCAATAACTGCTCACAGTGTAGTTAACCAATTCATATCAGGTATCATATTAAGTTGCAACATAGGCAACTCTATCACATTAGCACATAAAAGTATTATTGTCAATTCAATAACACATCTTGGATAATACTAATTCACTTTTATGCTTTTTCTTGTCGGTATTGTTATCTTTCTAAGGACACATTCAATAGTTATCTTTCTCTATTTAACTGTGATGCAAATAAAAGAACGTATAACACTTAAGTCAAACAATGCATCTGTTATATCATTTTGTATTAAAAAATCATACGTATATCTGCATCATCAGATCTCTATGTCTCTTAGGTGTTAACAGCGAAAACTCTTCCTTGGCCTCTACCTGCTGAGGCCTGACCACTACTAGATGCCTGACCTTTGCCTCTACCCCTACTAGGAGCCTCTCTAGCCACATTCTGAATCATTTGTACTATAGGTTGAGACTCTGCAGCAGATGGTTGTTGATCATCCCATAAGGGACATCTGTTAATAAAATGGCCATGTTGCCCACATTTCAGGCAAGCACCTGACTGTCTACGGCATTCCCCTCCATGCCTTCTGCCACAAAAATCACAAATGGATACACTAGGCATCTGAGTAATAGGTCTAAAAGAACCCTGTGAATATGCAGGTACAGACTGCACCACTGGTGATCCCCCACTCTGAATCCTCCTCCTCTAACTACTAGATGGAGGTCTCTGATTAAATAGAGGTACTGGCTCAATCAATCTAGGCTAGGAGATGCTCTCCCCCCACCTACTCTGGGATTCTAGTCCCACTTTTCTCTTTTGATCCCTCTTCTCTCTCTCTAACCTGTACTTCTTTTCCATCTGAGTAGCTTTATCGATAACTATCGTCAGAGATGTGAATTTTGTAGCTAATAGAGCATTATGAAGTGAAGCATCTAATCCTCTCCTGAACCTGCTGATCAGGTCAGCCTCAAGAGGAACAATGTGAGTATCATATCTACTCAGTCTAATGAACTCCTTTGCATATTCCTCTACAGTCCTGTCCCCTTGCTCTAATTGCTCAAACTGAATCAAGTTACGGGTCTTCACCCCTTCAGTAATGAACTCATCCATCAGACCCTATCGAAACTCATCCCATGAGGGTGGATGCCCATCATACAGTCTAGGCTCCATCCTCCTTGAAAACCAAGCCCATGCCTTCCCTTTCAGTAACAATCCCACGAGCTAAATTGCTCGGATATTAAAACAAGTTAGTCTCCTAACTGCCTTGTCAATCTCCTCTAGAAAATCCACGGGATCATTGCCTCTATCGCCCCTGAACTCGGGCAGGTTTAGCTTCAAAAAGCTAAACATAGTCACTCCATCCTCATCTCTCACTCTGCAGCCTCTCTGCACCACACGCTCCTCAGGAGCCACAGCTGGTTGTACAGGTGCTGGAGCCATTGGTACTGCAGCAGGTGCAACAGGGGGTGGCACTGCTGCTGGTACTAGAGGTGGCGGTACATTTTTTCGTTCCCGCCTCAACTTTGCTCGCTCCCTACGCAGATCCATCATCCCTCTCATCATCTCATATCTCTAGGGATCCTCGCCCCTCTCTATATACCTAGTCCGTCGGGATCTGGACAGACCCTCTGAACAGAAATCTCTCTAACTGACGACTCATTGGAGGCTACCTCTACCTCCCTGGTACCTCTGTCTTCGTCGTCAGACATCTCTATAAATTGTCTGAAAACAAACAGAACATGTACTCAGTACATTACAAAAACGCAGAATACTTATACATATTTGACGAATATAACAAATGACGATACAAGAATTCCTATGCTCCATGGTTCTCTTAACTCTACCTATACTGTACTTATTCACTATTCCTCTGTAACCTATGCTCTGTTATCTATAAACACAGAGCTCTGAGATCGACAACCTAGTGCTCTGATATCTATAAACACAAAGCTTTGATACCACCTTTGTCACGACTCGTTGCCGAATCGCGACGGTCCTAGGTTGCGGGAGATGCCGAGGCGACCGGTACCCGTAGAACCCATCAATCACTTCAAAGTAATCACTCACAATATCGCAGCGAAAAATATAAGTATACCCAAATATTGCAGCGGAAACCCATCTTACTCATCATCAATCAATAACAGTATATATATATATACAATCTTATAAACACTATTCATTTTGTCACTCTGCCACTCATTCTGTAAATACCATATTCATATTATTAATAATCTCCAATATTCCCATATGTAACTATACTGTACAAAACCCATGGAGCAGCTAGGATATGAACATACAAAATAATACAGTGTTCATAATGTTACACTGACACAAGATCTGCAGAATCTACAGAGAGTCAAATGCGCTGGGATATCTGACTCATACTCTGCACCTGAGAGGGCAAACAGTGAGAGAGTGAGTATATATGATACTCAGTGAATCTACTATGCATCGACCAATAAAATGGATAATGTAACATTAATACACAATAAGCAGATGACATAAATGAATCAAACTGCTAGAATGTCTGTAATACAGAATCAAGTACAGAATATGACTGTAAGTAAACAATCATAACAATGAAGCACATATCACATGGACAAGATGGAAATGACAGATATAGAGCCATGAAACGCATAGACATGTGCCAAGCACAAATCATTATATATATATATATATATATATATATTTATATAAACATAAAACTTTACGGGTCTTATGACTAGGACATCCCTTCATAGTACAGGGTATCAATCAATACAATGTGCACAAGTCCGACAGCATGAACTCACTACCCTGTCGGAGCGACAGCTTTGTCAAATCACCTTGGAGTCAATAGAAGCGATAAACACATCAATAGATACAATTTCAAAACAATGGCATCGGCAATATCATTAACTCATCAGAAATCAATTGAATGAGCATCAAGTCAATAAAACATCAATAATTATCGATTAAACGATGACTAAAGGCCTAACGACCAAAAATAGGAACAAACATATTTTGGTCATTTGTGGTAAAAAAGTTGACGCAATTGGCATGCCATTGTCGCTGGCGACAGTGGCATTCAAATGATTGGCCTACGAATTTTTCGGCATGATTTTGGTGTAATATTGATATTGCCCCAATTATCAACAAACAAGCCCATGGAAGCAATTCCATAGGCAGCAAAAATAACTCAATAATCTTCATCAAACACATCAAATTGGCATGGAAAACAACTCCAAAACCAAAGCACAAAATTAGGCAAAATGCCACAATTAGGGTTTGGCCACTAGGCCATTTTCACAATTGGATTCCAAATAGTATTTTAACAATTTAGGCACAATAAATGATGCATAAGAGACTCACCTATCACTCCAAATCACCTAGCAAACTCAATTTGCTACTGAATTCCTCAAATCCTCGATTTAGGCCAAAATCGGCGATTTTCTCCGAACGAATTTTCTACAATGATACGAACATCAATTAATACCCAATTAACTTATTCTATAGCCAATTTATATATCCTAATTCATATACTCAATTTTCAATCTCACAACTTCACTTTAAGATTAAAAAATTGGGAAAAATTGTTTAATGCATCAATTGATGCAATTAAACCATTTACTCAATCCTATTATCATCAAATTAACCTAACTAAACCATAAAATCAAACAAATAAACAATTTATACATTTTACCTCTTTTGGCCGAAATCTCTAGCTTGGTGTTCTTCAATTTTTCTTGAATTTCTATGGTTAATTTTGGTAGATTAGTGTTTGTATGGTTTTAAATTCAAGTTTCCAACAACTTTTCTTCACAAATTTGAAGCAAAAATCAATTGGAAATGGGAGAAGAGCTCACGGCAAAGGAGAAGAAAAATTCATCCAAAAAATATTCTAAGTCTTGCTTTTATAGTAAGAAAAAATAGGCAAATTACACTATTGGTCCTCCAATTATCCAAAATCTACTTTTGATCCTTTTTCGCTCGGTAAATTATTCCGATAATTCCGTCGAGAATTGGAATTCAAAATGAATGTTCAAACATCATATTTTTATTAATATTAATTAATAAAAATAGTTTCAGAGCCGTTCTGAAGTTCAGACTGTTGAAATTTACTATTCACCGAAAGTACCATTTATTTACGATTTTACTATCGCTTACTTTATCAATGTTCTTAAATATTTTCTCATATTTCTTTTTACTGTATTCATACATGAATACACATTGTCATTTACCCTCAATCCAAATTCAAAAATTCATTTGTCGACCGTACTGCTATTTTTCGGCAGCATTATCGGTACCGACGATTTCTGAAAAAAATTTCTCGTTTTCGCTCTAACTGAGTTTTTAAAATTATCCTTAGCCATTTTGATAATTTTAATCCATATACTGAGAACTTATTTCACAAAAACTTGTTTTGCAAATTTTTAGGATATTACATTATCTTTTGTTAAATCGCAGTCTCATTTGATTAAATTCACGAGTTACTGCTACTTGATAAGATTGTCATTGTCTATTGATATTGATTGACTTATTTCATATTCTTATTGATTTCGATGAGATTTGACAGAGCTGTCTCTCCGACAGAATAGTAGATACATACTGTCGGCAATGTGCACATTGTATAATGATACCCTAGTTGGAAAGGGTTAACAGTCCTAGCCATAAGACCTTATCAGTCTTATGTTTATTGATACATGATGGATACATGTGATATGCGTTTCATTGCCCTATATCTGTCCTACCTATCTTATCTACCATATCTACGTGATATATATATTCTATTGACTTGATTACAGCTTTATTGACCTGTTTATGGTTTCTACAGTATCTGACTGTATTCTGATTCTTTATTTTGATATTGACGAGCAAATTATTACTCATTGAATATATGCTTATTGTTATTGATATCCAAGCTATTATTTTTTATCGATGCATATTAGATTCATTGAGTATTTTTATACTCACCCCTTCATTTGTTTCCCCTTTCCAGGTGCAGAGTAGAGGCAGATTCATGACTTTTGTTTCTAAGAGGAATTTTGCAGTATTGTAAAGACAATGTAATTAATTTAAATATTTTATCTTTATATATGTGTATTAGCTGCTCATGAGTATTGTATAATAGTATAAACATATTGTATATATGTGTATGACATATTTTGGAGTATAAATGTAAATGTGTATATAATGATAGTATTTACAGAACGTTATAGAATGAATGACAGAGTAACAAAATGAATAGTACTTATGTGGTGATATGGCTATAAATTGATATATATAGTATGTGATTGTATAGATGTGATACTGGATTCTATAGGTGTCGGTCGCCTCTGGCATCTCATGCATCTTAGGACCGTCATGTTCCTAAATTAAGACGTGACAATTTTGATCAGTAACTAAAAATTAATTCCAGACCCTATCAGAAAATATGATAATTGCAAAAAAAAAAAAAAATCAATTTATCAAATTGCACGACTCTAAATGAATAAATCATATCATTAATTGAAATAAATCAATAAATTAACTGTAATGAATAAATAAATAAATAGATAAATAAAATGTCAAACATTTCAAGTAAATCAGTTGTCCTAAACAAATAAAATGAACTGCTGAAAATTAAATGAATCAATGAATATAAAATGAATTAAATTGAAAAAAATAAATATGTTAATAAATTAAATTACATGAAAATTAAATAAATGAATTATACATTTAAACGAATTAATAAATTAAATTGCAGAAAAATAAATAGATCAATCATGAATTTCAATGAATTAATGAATTAGATAGCTTGAAAAGTAAATAAACCAATTGATGAATCGTGAATTTGAATGAATCAATGTCTTAAATTGCAAGAACAATAAAATAATCAATGAATGAATCATTAATTTAAATAAATTTAATGAATTAAATTACAGGAAAGTAAATTAATCAATCAATGAATCATAAATTTCAATGAATTATTAAATTAAATCGCAGAAAAAGTAAATAAATCAGCCAATGAAGTATGAATTTAAATGAATGAATTAATTAAATTACAGGAAAAGTAAATAAATCAATCAATGAATCATGAATTTAAATGCATTAATAAATTAAATTAAAAAAAGTAAATAAATTAAAAAATTAAATCAAAGAATCATAATTAAATGCAAAACTTGCAACAAATTAACTTGCGAGATATGATGTCTGCTCATCTTGCTCATTCTTTACGATTTTTTTGTATTTGGATAAAGTAATGTGCTTAATATATAAAATAAATAAAGAAAAATTTGGATCATGGCCGACCCTATAATTGTTCCTTGAGGGTAGTTATTACTGACTAATGCCTGTTAAATGTTTATAACAACAATTGTAAAATAGAATGCTCAAATTAATTATAGATTTTAGGAAGTTACCTTTATTGTTCAACCAGGAGAAAAATCAAAAGGCATCTACTTGTTCAAAAATACTCTAGACTAAATAAAAAACCAAGCTTATATAGATGAACCAAGAAACATCAAACATTGACTAGAATCATGACGGTAGGGATAATTGGGGATTTTCACTGAGAAAATGATGATAATGGAAAATTTTGGATTGAAGGGAACTGTTTTTTTTATTTAAAAATGTATATGCCGATAGATTCTACCTCAGAAGTATAATTCTCCACCATATGCTACTTTCATCTTGCCCCAGATAATCATTAATTTTCATGATATTATTGCCAGTTGCCAAATCTTTCTTGGCCCATAAATACAATCAATCTTCGTGATACTGCTACCATATGCTATTTTTTTCCTGCCCTAGATAATCAAATTTCACGATATTGTTACAATATGCTATTCCTTTCTTGCCCTACAATCTTAATTTAAAAATGGGTTTATTATGATTTCTCCTGTGTAAAATGACCAAATATACTAATTTTTTTTTAATTTTTTAAAAATACACTAACTACTTCATGATAAATGTTACAATATACTGCTAGACGCTTTAGTCCAATTTTACTGTTAGTCAACCCTAAAATGATCAACAACAACAGTAAAAAAATAGAAATACTCTTACCCTTTATTTTTAATTAATTATATCCTATTTTTACTTTAAAAAATTTTTTAGAGTTAAAAATATATTTTTATATTTTTTGACAACTGTGAAAATAAAATAAATAAAAATATTATTTATTTTATTTTTAAAAAAATAAAAAAATTTGAAAATAAAAAATAACAAATAAAAAATAAAAACTATTTAAAAAAAAAAACATTTTACTTTTTATTTTCAAATTTTTCAAAAATATGACAATGAATTTTTTATTTGTATTAAAAAAATTTAAGAAGAAATAATTTTATTTCTTCTTAAATTATTTTTTAAAATAAAAAAATAAAAAATAAAAAATATTTTTGTTTATTTTTTATTTTCAAATTTGTCAAAAAATATGAAAATAAATTTTTTAATCCTAAAAAATATTTTTTAAAACAAAAATAGAATGTAATTAATTAAAAATAAATGGTAAGGATATTTATATCTTTTTACAACTCTTGTAGATCATTTTAGAGTTGACTAACAGCAAAATTAGATGAAAAGGTATATTAGTATAACTGAATATTCATCAGAGGGAATTAGTATATTTTTGAAAAGTTAGGGAGATTTAGTACATTAAATCATTCTACAGAAGAAAAATAGTAATTAACCCTTTAAAAATAGGTAAAAGTACAACCGTCCAAAAATAATGTCAAAAATATTGCCAAAAATGAAATTTAGCCAATGTTACTGAAAACATTCTAGCAAAATAAAGATAGCTTATGGATGAACAAATTGTATTTGAAGCGATTTTGGAAAGGAAGAAAGAGAAAGAGAAAAAGAAAAGGATATTGCTGCTTTGCATGACAACTTTGTTGATCCTTTCAATTCTATGGACAATTTTATATCATATTCGGATAATAAAATATTTTTGCATTTCTTACACACATTCCCTCAACTTGCTCAAATCTCTTAACTATTTATCCTTCATTTCTCACTTCAAGTAACTCATTTATGTATCTTATTTCACCTCTAGCCTTCTTGCCCTTTTTCCTTCGAGAACGCCCTTTCGATTTTCTATTCTCCTTTTTTTTATTATTATTTTGAGAACATCCTTTCGAGTTTTCTTTTTTTTTTTTTTTAGTTTTAAATTTTTTCGAAAATGCCCTTTCGAGTTTTCATTATCATTTTTCTTTTTCTATCTTTTCTATATTATTTTATATTTTATTTTATATTTTACATACTTTTTTTTTCACATCACATACTTTCTCTTATCATTTTTACCATACACCTATTTTTTCTATTACAAGCATATTTATTATTATTTTTTATCATTTTATGCATATAAAATCTGCAAAAGAAAGCCAATAATGTGAGAAGAAAAATACCATCTGAATAATCATTAAGCATAATATCTTTTTGCAATACCATAATTTTTAGGTTAAGACACATCCGCTTCATCCATATTAGTCAATATAAGGGCAACTCCTGAAAATATATTCTTCACCGTATATGGGCCTTCATAATTTGATGCCAAATTGCCCTTAGGGTCTTCTTGATTTGATAAGATTTTCTTCAAGACAAGATCTCCATGTTGGAATTCCTTAAGGCAAATTTTCTTGTTATAAGTGTTGGTCGTCCTTCTTTGATACAACAATCCATGACAAATGGCGATTAAATGTTTTTTGTCTATCAAATTCAACTGTTCATATCGGAGTCGAACCCATTTTGACTCTTATAATTCAGCCTCCATCACTACTCGCAGATAAGGAATTTCTACATCAATAGGAACCAAAACTTCCATTTTGCACACCAATAAATATGGAATTGCCCTAGTAGATTTGCGAACTATTGTCCAGTAAGCATGCAAAGCAAAAGCCGACATCTCATGCCAATCTTTATATGTGACCATCATATTTTGACTAATTTTTTTGATATTCTTATTAGTTGCTTCTATTGACTGGAATTATGGTGCTTAATTTTCAACCGTTGACATAAATTCTGGATCATTTTTTTAATTCAAGTTCTAGGTGTTATCCATAATGAGTCTTTCATGTAACCCAATGACGACAAACTATATCACACTTCATAAATTAAGCTTCCTCACCTTGAGAATAATTGTCAAATGAAATAGCTTCCACTCATTTGGTGAAGTATTCAATTGCCATAAGAATAAAACGATGCCCATTTGATGTTTTTAGGAAAATAATTCCAATCACATCCATCCTCCACATTGAGAAAGACCATGATGCCATCGTATTATACAAGGAATAAGGAGAATTGTGAATTTTATCGGCATATATTTGGCATTTGTGACACCTTTGAACATAATTGATGCAATTAGTACCATGGTAAGCTAATAATACCCCTATCATTAGATTTGCCTTGCCATCATATGTTTTTAGGGGTCTTTTCCATAGCCTCAAACTTTTCCATAAGCTTTTTGGCATCAGTCATTTTAGGATTTTCTCCTCCTTCAAAAAGATTCGGAGATGAGGCAGGAGTAGTGCGAGCAGTCAAGTTAATAAGTGATGGTGGCATTTCAGGAGATTTTCCATTATTTGTAAAGTCAATAACGAGAGAAGAAGGAATTGAGGAAGAGGCATTATTGGTATGGTTGAACTGATTGATGATCAGATTTTGTGTGGTATTCAGGTTTTGGTTCGTCATTCCCTTCACCTCATTGATGATTGATTGAGGATTTAATGAAGTTGGCTTGATGGATTTCTAAGCAGCTTGGAAATTCTTCTCTTGCTTTTTAAGGAAAGTGGCAAGAAGTGTACTCACGACTTCCATATCAGTTGGGTAGACATTGATACCTTTTAAAAAAGAAACACAAGGTCAAAATATAGTGCTTAGGATATGAAAAGTAAAATAGGGGTGACAGTGAGGATTGGATATGCAACGTGGTGGGGAAAAGGATTCTTTTTGGGTAAATGCTTTGCTTTAAAGTCTGTTGGGTATTTGGGTAGTTGGACTTTGCCTTAAAGCTCATTGGATATTTTGGGTGGTTAGGCTTTGCTTTAAAACACATTGGATATTTGGGTGGACATTTTGATTTAGGTTATTAGTCTTATAAATGTATGCATGGTTTATGGGATGTATGTGTGAATGCATATGAAAAAAAAAAAAACATTTCATAATCATATGATCAAAGGCTTGAAACTATCATGGATCATGTAACCTTGTGTCTGGGTCTAATATTCATTACAAGAAAATGGGTAAAGGGTGGCTTAGCTATTGTGTACCCATCATACTAAAGTAGTGATATATCTAACCATACATCAAACAAAGAGTTTTGCATGGGTCCAACAGTACGCACTGTTTGCTACACTTTAAAAAGATTGAAGATTCGCCACTAAGTGGATGCTTTTGCTATCTCCCAACACACTAAAAAAGAGTTGTCGGATCAATGCTACTCGCAATTGTTTGTCACATTTTTTCCTTATTTATCCTATATAATTATATACTTTTATTTAATCTTTTAATAAAATGAATATAATGAGTATATTGTAGAAATTTATGTGTTTAAGTTTCCTTTATAGGTGTTTTTGAAGCATGCTAACTTAGATGAAGCCACCAAGGGCATGACACTAGAAGCCAAAGGCGTGGAGCCCTTAAAAGGTCCTAAGGGTTTAACAAAAAGCCAAGGCTGTAGAGCCTCTATGGACCCTAAGGCCCTAGGTGAAGGCCAAGGGTGTGGGAGCTCCAAGTAGCCCCACGGCCTTGCCATTTCCTTCAAGGTCATGCCCCTTTACAAAATAGGCCCCAAGGCCGTGGGAGCTCTTCTCCAACAATCCCACGACTATGGTCTTTCCCCAAGAGAATAGAGTTCCAGCCTCCAAGCTTATGCCTCCTTCCTCCAAGTCCATGGCCACTTTCTTAATCAAGCTCAAAGTTGTGATCTTTTCATCAAAACAATGCATCTCTAATACAATTTAAAATACAAATATTTTAATAAATTCAAAGGTGCATTACCAGATATGGAAAGATACAAAATGATTCAAATGAAGATATGAAAAGTTTGATCTCAGGAGTGAATGATGGACTCAAGACTCTTTAAAAATGAGACCAACATACATATGAAGATATATCTCATTTTGGAGACACAACTCTCGATTCTTAGTTACTTTTAGGTTTTTATAACAAAACAGCTCTAGGGTTTCAATTCCTAAAGGTACCTTCGGATAGTAGCTATTTTCTGTTTCATTGTTCCATTTCCATTTCATTGTTCTTTCCTAGTTAATGTTTGCAACCAGATTGAAATCAAAGTAGCAGTGTTGAGAAATAAAGCTACACTTTAGAGGAGTCTCCAAACAAATAAGAATTATTTTCCTTTAATCTAATTTCATTGCTTTTATGTATTTGTTTTCCATGACCTTTGATAAAATGAATATGATGAATACTTTAAATATGAATATAGTTTTTAATCCCATAATGAACTCTCTTATTCTAGGGTATGTAATGGAACCTTTTAGGTGATGCATGTTTAGGGTTAATATCTTGAAATACAAAATTCATTTATATTATTAGTTTTCTCTTCATTCTCATATAGGTGCATGATAAATACTTGTATGCAAGTATTAATTAGTAAATTGAAAGATGAGAGTTAATACCAAGTATGAAATTAACCATATAGGGGGGCTATAATCTGAAAGGTCATTAACCTAAATTATGGTTATAATCTGACAGGTCATTAGCTTTTAATTTGATATATTGAATTCTTTAGTTGATAGATATTAATTCCTTACATATTAGCCTATTTAGGGAAATTACGTTCCCTAGAATCCATCTTCATTATTTCTTGAATCTCTTTACTGTTGCTCTTTTGCTCTCTTGTTCTCACCACTCACTTCACATGCTCTCTTATTATTGTTACTCACATACTCTCTTGCTCTCATTTTAATTTACTACTATTGCTTTCTCTATTTTTATTGTCCATTTACTTTAATTGCAATCACAACGAATAACCTTATTTCGAGTGTTTAGGATTTTATTTTCCTTATAATTTTAAAATATGACAACCTAATTGCAATTACCCCGATCAAGCGTTTCTTAGTAGATAACGACTTTAGGTGTCCTTACCATATGTGCTAGACTTACCTCATGCACCTGCGAGTATATTCATAGCCTACGTTTTAGGATGAACAAGTTTTTGGTGTTGCTGCCGGGGAAGGCTTTAGGCATATGCATTTACATAGCAATTGATTTTTATTTTATTTTTTTATTTTTGTTACTGTTTTTATTTGTTATTTTCATTACTATTTCATTTTATTTCATTAATTTAGTTTTCTTTATTACTGTTACTAATTTTTATTATTAAAATTTTGTTTGCAGTGAGGTACTGTTTTTAATTTTCAAATTTTATATTTTTATTTTTTTCTCTATTTGCTTATTACTTTCCTTGTTCTATTCTACTGTTTTCATTTTGTTACTTGAAGTTTACTGCTTCTTATTCTGCTTTAATTTTTTAATTTTGTTGCTTTAAGTTTACTGTTTCAATTTTCTCATTCTTATTTTGTCTTTATCTTATTTTTCATTTTAATTACTGTTTTCATTTTCTTTACTCAAATTTCTTATTAATTAAAAAATAATATAATAAATCACAAAAACACAAAAAGATTTAAATACGGTTTCTTTTGCTCTTTGTATCTATGTATATAAGGTTGGTGTTTTCAAGGTCAAGAGTTTGCCCTTTTAATTTATAACGTACATAGAGTAAGCAAATACATTAGGACTACATTAACAGACTTTGAATAATTATATTTTGAGAAATTAGAAATTGACCCAGAACTATTTTTAAATGATAGAACAACCCAAAATAAGGTATTTTGCTCCCCACACATGAAGTTAAATCTAAACAAAATAGACAGAATAAATTACAGAAAGTTTTGAAGTCAAAATGCAAATAAGAAAAATTTTGGGCTAAAGTACAATTAAATAAAGTTGTGGGACCCACCCATTCTAGAAGGAAGGGTAGTGACCGGCCATGGTGGGTAAAGAAAGGATATTTTATAGGAAATAATAAATTGATTTATCAAATTAAATGGAAAGAAGACAAATAAGCAAAACTCTAAAAAATTCTACTTTATCTACATTTCTTTTTAAGATGGTTTTTGGTGTATATAAAAAGACAAAGAGAATGGCTATGGGAAAGGTGTTTGGCCAAATCACTAATGGAGAAAATGACCAAAAATATTATCCTAACCCTTTCCAAAGAAAACCAACTAAAATTGATAGGAAAGTTGATGAGAGAAAGAAGAGTGAGGAAATAAAGTTGATGGAGATTATGTAAAGCTATTTGGTGGAACAAAAAGGAGAAGGAATTCAATGGTTTAAGTTTAAGATAAATTTCCTAAACTTTAGTTTTTAGTTTAATTTAAGAGTTTTATAGCTTGATTTAGCAAATAATTGAAGTAAATTAACTAAAAGTATAAAGATAAACTGGGGTTTATAAGGATTCTAAAATCTATTTTAAGGCAATAAATTTTAGGTAGAATTTTGAATTCTTTATAACTGAATTTAAGGATGGTCAAAACATTAAAGTTGTAGATAAATATGTTAATTATATTTCTATGCAAGGAATTTGAAAAATTCGAAGTGAAGAAAGAGTTATTAATTAAAAACAGAGACTGATTTGGAATTAGGGTTATTGAAAAATGCTACTGTATTTTTATTGTACATAATGATAGAGACAGAATTAGAAGAAGTGTTCAACATAAAAAGTATTAATTTATATCTTATCTATAATTCTGTAAAAAGGTTTAGCAATTGTATTTGTTTTTTATGAGATATTAAGTCATGAGTGACATCTGCTTGGATTGACTGATAAACAGAACATAGGCTACTGAATTTTATTGATATGAGGACCTTAATATTTGAAATACAAAAAGTGTTAAACATAAAAGATGTTCATTTATATAACATAAATGAATGTAAAATGGTTTTGTATTTGGATGAGCACGTAATTAATTATAGGTATGGAAACAAGGTTTGTTTGAATAGAGATTTCAGGGCAGTAGTTTAATTTTGAAAATTCACTAATAATTGTACAGTGATCCAAATATTCTGAAATTTGGATATGCTATAATATTATATATCTATTTTCAATATGAAAAATAATTATAGTAATTGGTTAAGTATAGATTGAGTTATTAGCAAAATAATAGAATTTGCCAAGTCAAAGTTACAGGGCAGAATGCAGGGCAGCAGGGCTGGTTGTAAGTATAAGTTTAAATTTACACCATAAATTGTGTAGTAATGAAAATAATGTGAATTTTGGATATGTTAGAGCTTAATATGTCTAGTTTAAGTAGAAAGAAGAATTAAAACATTTGGGTAAATATAGAAAGAGATATTGATTAAGGAACATAGGCTGCCAGTATGAAATATTGCACAGAAAAACCTTAGTGATTTGGAAAATTTAGGAAGTCCTTAAATATAAGTATAATTAATATAATTTTATGTTAAATAGTGTCTAAATTGAAATTAATTGGATATGTAGAGTTAAGAATGAATAAGAGACGTGATTGGTACCATAAGAGATAAGACAAAGAATGAAGGATAAAGGAAAAGGAAAATGTACAAGTCATATGCAAAGTTGAGTAATGTACATATATGTCAATGCTTTGTCTTACTCCATTGGAATTATTGAACCCTTCTACTTTGGACTTTTATTCCATTCTAAATTGGCTTTGCTAAAATTTTATTATATATGAATATATATACATATACATATGAATTATATGAACTTCCCCAATTATCTTCATTACTTGAAGATCTCTTCCATTGACTCTTGATTATTGATATAGAATCTTAAATGTGATTATTTGTTATATGGCTACTCTGTGTGAGTCCCATTAATACAATGATATGATTATGACAAAAAGGCCCACCGATGGGGTAGGGTTTACTACATCGGTATTGTGCACAATGAGTATTCTATGTGAACCCTAGCTAGGACAGGGTAAAGTCTTGGCCATAAGGTTTGATCAACCTTATACTCAAATTGATTAATTGCTACCGAGATATGTAGCTTTTCTATGTGGATTATATGGACCCAAAATTTTCTGTCATATTTTTTACTATTATTATTAACTCATTGATTCATTGAGCAATGACCTATGTATTCCATATTTCTTTATTGGCATCATCTCTATCTATTTATTGTTAACTAATATTCTTAAATATATCTTATTAGCCTTGCTTTATTATTAAAAAGAATTAACTTTATAAGCATGATATATATATTTTACTCACTGAGTTATACTCAACCTATAGTGGTTTATCATTTTTACAGGGATAAGATAGAGAAGGATAATTCCAAGTTAATTTCTTTTTCGATTTCGGACGTTAAGTACATTGAGGTAGAATTTTATTCACTAAGGGTCATAAGTGTCAACTCTTATAGCACCATGGTGCTGTGTATAATTAGGTGATTAAGTACTATAATAATATATGAACAATAAAGTAATTGACATTTAAGTAATTTGTTATTAAAGTTTAGTAATGAATGACTATAATGTGTAATGCTTAATGATAATGATAGTAAAGTGATAAAGACAGTGATACTGAAATAGTTAAAATGAAATTCACATGTTTTAAAAGAGATTTTAGAAGTGTCATATATGTTTGTGTAAACTGTGAAGTTGAGGGTTGTAATATCTGCCATTTTTGAAGTGTCATTATCAATTTTATTTTGTTTGGAGAATTTTAAAATTTTAATGAGAAGTTTGGAAATCTCAGAAATTTTTGCTTTGACTGCAGCAGGATTCAGTATTGGCCATTACTTGCTCT
>CANXYC011139255.1:0-11803 GCA_948193065.1 Aleurites moluccanus | reverse complement strand
TTTGATTCTTAGCTTTTTCAAGTTTTTCCTTGAAATCTAAGGCTATATTTGTGTTTAGGCTAATGGAATTAACTAGTTTCTATCCAAAAATGGAAGAAAACTATAAGTTATGGTGAATTCTCAAAGTGGCCGAAACTTGGTTGAGAAGGAGAGAGAAAATGTGTTGGTGAAATGATGATAAAGATGGAGAAAAATGAAGTGGTGGGAAAAATCTACTAAAATATCAAAGGTGTGATCTTATACATTAGGCTTATGATAGAAATGGTGAAACCTAGCCATCCAACCATCCATTTCTTTATCATTTCATCCAATGGTTAGATTTAATCAAGCCTAAAATGATTACATAAGGTTGCATACACCATATAATTCCATATCTCAAAGGAAAAGACCAAATTGCCCTCAGTTCAAATGAAGCACCTCAAGCACTTCAATTGAGCAGCTTGCCGGGAACTATTTTCAACCGGGTTTAATTCTCCAACAAAACTTCAAATACATTAAATATCATCATTTTCATGTTCTAATATTCTTTTCTACCTTCAAATATCATGTTAATTTCCATAGAACTCGAAGGGGTGCGAAATGACCATTTTGTCCCCAGTTCACCAAAAATAAAAAATTTTCCTAATTTCTTCCTAACAGCCTTTAAAGCACTTTTACATGTGTAAAACTTTCTAAAACATGCATAAACATTCAATTCAAGCATAAACATGCATATTACATATCAATTAAACAGAGAAAGAACTCTTTGGGTTTGCCTTTTAAAGCTTAAGTTCTAAGCCTTTAAAATGGGGTGTTACATTAATTACCTCTTAAAGAAATGTAGAAGTTTGGGTTGAATAGCTATTATTCACCCAAAAATCCTAATTCCATTAATCTTTCTCATAATCCATAATAAATTCTATTTGATGCTCTTAAACATCTATATATAACTTATATTCATATATTCTAGCCATTAATTAACTTATCTTAACCTTGAAATTGAGTTTGGAGTAAATACCTTGAATACTTAGAATTGGAGAATCCTTAAGAAATCTGAATTTCTTGGTATTCTTGGAAGTTTAATTCTTTTTTTTTTTTTTTTTTGTTCAATGGAGTTAATATAGTTGTTGGAAGAAATAGTTTAATGAGTTTATGGGTGGGTGAAGTGTATTTATAAAGACGGAGAGAGAAATAGGCAAAATAAATGAAGCTGAAAATGAAAGAATGAGGGTCGGATATTTATAGGCCCGCATCTTTATACCAATGAAGAGAGGCTTCACGGCTGTAAAGGCCGCTGTTCATGTTTAGGTCTGAAAATATTTTCATGGCTGTGAAGGCAAATATAATGATCTGTCAAATTTACACAAAAAGTTTTCTCACGGTGGTGAATGATATCTCATGCCTGTGAAGGATGCTTCACACCCATGAAAACATGCCTCACACCCATAAATATAAATCTAAGACAAATTGGAATTCTGGCAGTAAGTTTTATCATGCTTATGAAAGGTTTACTGGTGAGAATCTCTCACGTTTCTCCATTCTAACTTATCCAAACTCAACAAACTTATACTTAATCATGTCTATTACCTCAAATACAATCATATCTCATCATCTATTGGTATCTAATCATTCTAGGAGTACTTTATACATAACATGACAATTTCTAGATTATCTATCATACACATATATATACATATACTAATATTTATCAGACAAACATAAATTAACACATATAAATCCACTCTAACGTTCACCGAGCACCGGGTATTACACCTACTTCTGTAGTGGAACCTTATTTTAATATGTATAGTCTTCCTTCTATTTTGTGTATTATATGTAGAAATGCTCCATGATAGACTGAGTAATAATTATACAACTGGTATGTAATATATATATATATTGACATAGTATACATATGTTTATAATATGGATTATGAATGGATGATTTGATATGAGAATGGAATAGTATGGTATAAATATAATTGAAGAATTGACATAGGCTATGATAGATAAGTTAATAAGGGTTTTGCAAATGTAAGTTGGTCATTCCTACATCTTAGTATCGTTATGTTCTAAAATTTGGGACGTAACACTGACTGAATATATAAATTGCTAATAACTTTTTAATTTTCATGAGGTATCTAATTTGATCAACACATCCAATTTTAACAAAACAAAATTACTTATTCAAATTCTTATGTTTTTTACCTAATTATTTTATATTTTATTTAGATAAGATATTCAAGTTTATATAGTGTAATTCATATTGATTTCAACTATATTTGTGTAACACCCGTTAATAAATATTTTATTTATTATTTAATTTCTGATTATTGAGATGATTGTAGATAGATTAATGTTTGGAGAAATTCTGAATTTTTGTATACAAGAAAGATTTTGGTGAGTCAATTTTGTGGTTTTAAAAGAGTAAATCATAAGAGTTGCAAATTTTTATACTATCTATAAAATCTGTAAAACTGTTCTGGAAAATTCTGTGTGTGTGAGGAGATATACTTCCTCAATAAGAACTTGTGTAATTATTTAATTCCTGCAGTAAGTTTGATGTGTATTCTGAGAATGTGGAATTTGAGTCTGTTTGTTATTTTTCTGAAAAATGGTAGGAGGTTGATCGAGCTGGAGAGGTAAGCATGAAATTATAGCTCAGTGTGTCCAAGTTAACTGGGGAAGAAGAATAAGGACAATTGGACTTCTTTATCTCACTCGCGAGCAATTTTAATGCGAGGTGGCGAGATGGCTGGAGAGGCAAGATTCCAACTCGCCAATATGGGCATTAGCGAAGTGGGATTGCCGAGGTGGCATTAGCGAAGTAGAGTTTGGCGAGGTGAGATTGCCGAGGTGGCATTGGCGAAGTAGAGTTTGGTGAAGTGAGATTGCCGAAGTGGCATTAGCGAAGTAGAGTTTGGCGAGGTGAGATTGCCGAAGTGGAACTTGGCGAGGTGGCATATGTGAAGTGGCGTATGTGAGGTGGCATATGCAGAGTGGTATATGCGAAGTGAGTTTGGCGAAGTGGGAAGCTGAGAGGTTGTATCCTATTTTAAAAGGAGAAACAGTAGCTAATTTCACGATATCTTCTTCTTCTCTTTTCTTCGTTCGTTCTCATTTCTTCTCCTATATTTCTCAAATCTGTCCCAATTGTTTTTAATGCATTAATACTCGAAATTAATTCATTGAATCATTAAGTTAGTGCATTTAAGGCTGTGATCATCATTTTCAAGTCAGATTCTTCCAGAACTCAGTTTTGGGGAAAATAGGGTAATTTTCTCAAAACTTCATTTTCTCTTTAGATTAAGAATTTTGATAGATAGAATAGATCTATATGAGTATATAGACTATATTATAAGTATTTAAGACTATTAATTTTGATTAATAATCAAGATACCATAATTTATGGAATTTGATGAATAGTGACATGAATAGTAAGTAAGTTCTTAAACTTCAGATTTTCTTTAAGAGATAAATTAAATTGATGTTAGGAGATAATAATAGAGGTTATAAGATGATTAAAATTATAAAGAATCATATTATGTATTGTTGATTGAAGAAACCCTAATTTTGAATATTTGAGGAAAAGTCATTGGAAAAGAAAACTTAAGAAATTAAAGGAGATTTATTGGCTATGCAAGTAACTGAGGATAAATTGTTTTGAGGTAAGTATGAACATTGCATATGCATATTGCTTCTTTGAAAGAAATTGTCCAAGCCATCTTAATGTCCACATATAAGATTCACATGTTATATGACACTGTATTACTGACCTGTTAATTGAAATTCCCATGATATTCTCAAACAATGACAATTTATTACATGTGATTACCATATATATATTGTAAATGACTTGGTCATCTTTCCTTGGACCAAGTTCATATGAAACCGAATTATAACTTGACTAAATTTATATTATATGTTGATGGTCTTGTGCCAATATGTTTTCTTGTAAATTGCAACTATATGACCCATGATATAGATAGAACGCTCTTCCCAATGAGAGTAAATTCATTGGTCCATTGTGCTCTTTGGAAACCTAGCTGATAGGATTTTTATCAGTGTTCCACCTGGAGGGGACCATGATCTCTAAGCGTATGCCTGGCCAAGCATGCGTTTGCGATAAGGTAGTAAGGACTACTGATGCGCTCTGTTGTGATAGGTAGCAAGGCTACTGATGCACTCTGCAATTCTATCATGTGATTTGATAGTGCTATTCAATTGTGAGCACTTCTGTTCTTGTAAGCATAACCTTATGATGTTCTCTTATCCATGTTCCTTTGGATTGACCTTTCCTTTGGATTGATTTTTATATTGCATGTTCATATCTTACTGAGTTGAAAGTTCACTACTTTTCTGTGGATTTCAGGTGATAGTGTAGCTCGAGAGGGAGCTAATATAAAAAAATGGGCTTCTTGATTCATTCCTCCAAAAAGTCTCCATTGTAATTATATATATATGTGTGTGTGTGTGTGTGTGTGTATTCATTGGATTGTATTATGGTAATGTATGTATGAAGAGATGAAAAGTATACTCTAAAGCTCCGTAGTTAGATATTGAGGATGATATTATTTTGATGTTTGAACTATTACATTTTGGGCTGCTATTGTTTCTTAGTGATGTGGGATGTATCTTTTGATCAGTGAGGAACAAGAGGACAATTATATGATGATAAATATAAATATATGAATTATGATTATACGAATTATAGAAATGAATATTGTAATGATATCTATATTTGATATGAATGTGTAGTATGAATGAGATTTGGGATATGAGTGTTTTACGGGTTTATGGTGACTTTAAGCCTATCCTTGTTTTAGGATCGTCGTATCACTGGAGTTGGGGTGTGATAATTTGTGAATTGATTTATTGAATTCATTATTCATCATATTTTTTTTATAATTTAATTTCAAATATGATATATTTTGTTTAAGTGATTTAATTCTAATATGTGTTGCTTTTTGAACTTTGTCATATCCAATCCTTGATATATTATTATACTTGACTATACTTTGTGATTTGATATTGAATTTATTCTATCTTATTTGCAAACTTCCACACACTTTAGAAGACTTTAGACTTAAAGTTGTAAATTGACTTGAAATTTTTTAAAAATTCATGGTATTCATCTTGGGCATTCCGCACATAACATAAAAGATTTACTTGGGCAAAAATATTCTTACTTTCTTTCAGTTTCTTCTCTTTTCTTACTCTTCATTTTATCTTCCTCTGAATCTCACTTTTGCTAAACAATTTACAATTACCATATTGCCATTGAGCACTGTTTAACCTTCAAATCCACAAAACAAGCAAGAAGAATCCAAACTCATATTATAAAGAATGGGCAAGTAATAGGCTTTACCATAAAGGATTATGAAGCTGTGTATGATGAATTTGAAAAGATCAAATTTTTCTTGTCTAAAATAAGTTCTTCAAATCACAAACCGCCTTTGATAATTTAAATGACAAAAGGTACTACATCAATTAGAAACAATTATTTTTAAAATCGTTCTTTATCACAAATGAGTATCTTTACTAATTTATAGAAAAAAGAAATGGGAAAAAGTGGCTGGAGGATTTTTTTGGTTTAATTGATTAGCAGATAGAACAGAAAAAATAACAAAAAAAGAAAAAGCATATTAGAAGCAAAGATTCACTGAAGGATAGTTTTATCAACTTATAATTAAAAGAAAGTAATTGCCTTAGATTTAATAAAAGATGTTAGTGGGTATTTTAATATAATAATAAAATGAGATTATTTTAAAAGTGGACGTTATATTTAAATTTTATAGATAAAATTAATGATAAAAAATAATGGATGTTATGAAAACATTGTCACCTTAATTTAAAATAATAATTAAAACATAGCTAAATTATATAGGATGCCCTCTACAGTGCTGCAAACAACACTATTAAAATACTGTGAGAAATTCTTAACCATTAAATATAATATTTCCAACACCAACAATTTGTCTTTTTAGAATTAAATAAAAAAATTATAAAACCTATTAACTAAGTAAACTAGTAATGAAATAATGTAATAATTTTAAAAATATTAACTTACGCAAATGTTGCTAAACAGAGGGAAAATATTTAATATAAATATTTAAATAATATATTGATATTTGATAATAAAAAGAGAAATGCTAACAACAGTCACTTATAGCATTCTCTTTTAGCACTCATCCTTTTATTGGTCCATAAAAGTATATATTAAAATTATTTGTTTTATTCTTTCAAAATTTATGCCTTTCTAATGAAATTCCTTATGCATTACAGATATGTTTATATATATATGTCACTAATTTATTGATGGTTTTATAACATTTTTGTGAACTTTATTTCTCACATCAAATTCAGAAATTTTCCACATCCACATAATTTGCTAAATTTAGACTTCACTATGTTTTATTCTGAAGGTATTGAGGTAAGATTTTAAACAATGTTTCTGAGAAAAGAATCCCTTGTAGTACTCTTGAACCGTTACTCTTTTGAACAATGCTGGTGTTTGCTCATTAATCAAACTGGATGCAGGACGTATTTCACCGTCATATCTTGGTAAGTGGAATGAGGCAACTGAGAGTCTTTCCTGTTGAGAGTTCACAGTCGCACGATGAAGGATACTACGATATTCGCCATTTGTTATGATCTGCAATATAATTACTATTAACATTATTAGCCAAGTCATTATTTAGCTTCTATTATAAACCATTTGTTACCTCTAAAATGTCTCCAATGTTGACAACAAAGGCATTGGGAAGGGCCTTGACAGGAACCCACTTTCTATCCTTCATAATCTGGAGACCTTCAACATCATTAACTTGTAGGAGAATGGTAAGACCGGAATCGGAATGAGGGGTAACGCCAATGACCTGATCTGGTTGAGGACATGGTGGATAATAATTCATCCTCATTGTTTGCCTTATATCTTCAGTAAATAAATCTCTCATTTCCTCAGCTCTAATGTTCAGAACTTTAGCCATCTGCTCAAGTATAGCTACTGCTAAATTCTTTACTTCTGATGAGTAACTTTCCAATATTTCTCTGCATTTAAGAAGAAAAAGATCCTTCACATATCAACATAATTAACTGAAATGTGGTTGCAAGAACTTGCAAAGAAGCCTCCATTTGCACTGAAAAAGAAAGATAAGAGAGATGACCTGAAAGGAAGAGGGAGCTTTGGAAATAAGTGAGGCTTTCTTAAATGAACTGGCTGAGTAACAAGAAAGAAAATATCAGACCAATCAAGCTTTTGCTCCTCAGATACAACAAATGCCCGTCCAAATCCCTCAAGTTCTCCAGGATACTGCCAGAATTTGTTCTTCTCCTCCATGGGGAGGTTAAAAAACTCCTGAACATGTACCTTCATTTTCTCTAACAATGAAGTGCTCACTCCATGATTTACCAACTGCCATAGTTCGACAAATGTCATACGCACAAAACTAATTAATGCATGTCTTAATTTTGAGCATTGAAGTCTTTTTTGGAAAATACAACTTCATCATAATTATATCTAAGGCAATTGATATGAAATATCCTGAATTTTTCTGACTTTTAATTATAATTCTAAATCAATCTTTTGAGAATAAGCTATTATACCACAAATTGACAAATTTATTTACAATCATATCCTACGGTCAAAATAACTCCTTTGACCCTCTTTTTATCTTCTAGTGGCATATCATGTAGATAAAATTAATTTGTGATATAACAATAGAATTATAAAAAAATAAGAATATTTAGGGTATTCCAATGCAATTAGCCGTATATTTATTTGTTAAATCAACTTAATTAATAAATATATATATGAAAACTACATGTTTAATCATTAAAAATAAACGTTTAGACATTAATAGGATATTTAATATGAAAATTAAGTTTTTTTTTTCATTTTTTTTATGTTTATATATAAAAACTTTTTAAGTAAAAAATAGAACACTATATTTATTTATTTTTGATATATTTTTTATAATAAATAAGTATGATAGGGTATCAAGTTGTATATGATGGATTTGAAAAGATTAAGCTTTTCTGGTCTAAAATAAGTTTTTCAAAATCACAAATCGTTTCTGCTAATTTAAATGAGAAAAGGTACTACTTCAATTAGAAACAATTATTTTTAAAATCGTTCTTTATCGCAAATGAGCATCTTTGTTAATTTATAGAAAAAAAAAAGAAATGGGAAGAAGTGGCAGTTTATTTTTAGTAGGGGTTGTTTGGTTAATCGATTAGCATATAGAACATATAAAAAATAATAAAAAAAATGAAAAACTATATTAGAAAGCGAAGATTCACTCAAGGATAGTTTTATCAATTCATATTTAAAAGAAAACAATTGTTCTAGATTTAACAAAAGATGCTAAAGGGTGTTTTTAGTCTAATGTTAAGCTGAGATTATTTTAGAAGCGGATATCAAGATTCAAATTTTATATATGATATTTTTGATAATAATTTTATTTGAATAAATTAAATAAAAAAATAAAAACAACATTATAAAAGAAAGAAATAAATAAATATGATAAGATTTTAATTATTTTCATTTTTATATGCTTCATTTCTTTTTTTATATATTGAATTTTATGATTAATAATCTAATTTTTACCTTGCCATACAAATATTAAAAGAGACGGATTCAAAATCTATTAAAACAATAAAAGTTATTTGTATACAATAGTTTTACATTTATATTTTTATAATAATATTTATATATTTTTATTTTTATACGACGTAAAAATTAATTAAAAAATTAAATCTCAAATTGTTTAGAGTATAGGTTACCAACTAGCTAGTATATTTGTAAAATCAACATAATTTCTGCTAAGTTGTACATAAATGATATGTTTGGTGGGACTCTTATATGGATGGACCAAAACCTATAAAATGAGAAGAAGGCGTTAGAGGGCCAAGTTAACCTTTTAACGTTTAATGGATCAATTTTTAGAACTCTTGAGAAATTAAAATTCTTTTTGGTTCTTAAAATATTTTAAGAAAGAGATTGTTTTAGGTTATTTAGATGAACCTGATCTTATTATTATTATGGTTGCCTTTTATATTCATCTCAAGTTACTATTCGTCCCTTGTATATATCTGAGGGGCTCATTCAATGAAAATATGAATGACTTAAAGTGACAGGGCTGGTAATCGAATGTGATGGTTTGGACCGCATGCCTGACCATGGAGTATTCTCAGCCATATCTTTTCTGATAGGAAACATTCTGCTAGGCGAATATTCCTTCTCAAGCTAGGAGGTAAGTATTAACAATTGATATTAGCCTATGTGACCTACAAGTAGGTAAATATAATGGTTATTCTTGAAACTGGAGATAACTTTGTGTTCGATATCTTTAGAAGCATGATTCTACGAAGGCCATCTTGAGAACTTCCTGGATGAGGACAAAGCAAGCTTTGGATGAAGGGTTAAATGTAAGCCCATTAGAGGCATTTTAGACCTATAATCAAACGATTATTGAGATGGGTTTTTCCACAATAAGATGAAATGTTGTTAGAAATCCACATTGCTTGGATAATGTATGCCTCATATAGATGACTTTAGATTTGCCTTATCACTAGAGGTCTTAGAAATCCACATTGCTTGGAAGTCTACATGAAATATACTTCACTGCTCGAGGACTTGAAATGCACCTCTGTTGGAAGTTTTCATAAAATGTATCTCACTGTTCAAGGACTTGAAATCTACATTGCTAAAAGAAGACTTTAGATAACTATATATCATCAAGTGAGAGGTCTTCTAGAGTTTTGATAGAATCCAGAGTATCTTGGACCTGCAGCTTAAAGTTTGCTAGGACTTGTGTGATCTAAAGCTCTTTGTTCAGAGTGCACTAAGATCTAGGATACCTAAAGCTCCTTAGAGTTCATTAAGGCCTTCGATTTTATAACTCATCATTTAGAGTTCATTTGAGCCCTGAGTTCTTAGAACTTATGGCTCTGAGTCTATTAAATCTTTGAGGATGTGCTTCATGAATGTAGGACTTGATAATTAGCTTTATTAATCGAGTCTCTACTTTACGAAGCCTTCACATTGTCATCCATCTTATTGGGAAATAATAAAATGATTCGCCTCGCTGGAAGAGGCTTTTAAATTTAGTTTCTTTAGCAGTGAAGAAATTATATTAAATGCAGAACCTATTTTCCCAATACGCATTTGCAAGATAATAGGGGCACGTGATAGGATTGTTTCAAACATCTAGAATGATTTAGGGAGAATATGTAATCGTCACTAAAATCAATTATTGCTATAATGATAGGAAATGATTATCAAGTAATTTTGGAAATTCAAATACCTCTCTTTGAGGATTTATTAGATCTTTTTACTCTTTCTATTACATTTTTGCCTCCCCCCTACCTTTCACCTTCTCTGTCACCATCATCAATTCTTCACATATCCTTCACTTCACATTTACTCCTTCAGGCTTATATTTCTTTTGTCATTTATTCCAATGGCTTCTTATTGTACTGGTTCTGCAAAGGCCACCTTAAATAATGCCTGGTTTGGTATTCCATTTGTTACTAAAGAAGGTAGATTTTTTGCCTTTCGAGTAAACTTAGAAAATAAGCCAGGCTTTGTTTTGAGGGTACCTTCATCCAAGGAGAAGATCTTTGTAGTCCCTAATTCAACTGAGTTTTATGAGATCCTTAAGAATAACAATTCTTATGCTTTCTTCTATCATAAGTTAGAGGCTAGTTAAAGATTTTCTCTGTAACACCCATTATTTTTCTAAACAATCTTTGTATATATTTTTGGGTATAAATTTATTTTATTGGCTCAATTAATTAATTTTGAAATAAGTATAAATATTTACTTATTAATTATTTTGGATAATAATAGAAAACGAGTATGAAAATTTTGTGAGAAATATTGATTGAGTTGTTGAAATTGCATGAGAAAATGCTAAGTGTTAAAGAAATCGAGAGTTTGAGTCTTCAGCGAAATCCTATGAAAACTGGGTTAAGGGTTTTCAGCCGACATTGGCGAGCTGGCCTTGCGAAGAGGCAATGCCGAGCTGGCCTTGCGAAGAAGCAATGCCGAGATGGCTTTGCGAAGGAGCAATGCCAAGCTGGCTTTGCGAAGAGGCAATGCCGAGCTGGCCTTGTGAAGAGGTCTTGCCGACTTGGCCTCGCGAAGAGGAAATGTGAAGAAGAAAGGCGAAGAGGAAATGCGAAGAGGTAAATGCGATCTGACAAAGGCGAGCCGGCAATGCGATCTGGCAAAGGCGAGCCGACAATGCGAAGAAGCAGTGGAGAGCACAGATTGACAAGCTGGGTCTGGTGAGCCAGCAATTGGCGAGCTGGACTAGCAGAAATTGAATTTTAGCGAGGCGGGACGAATAAGTGCACAGTAACCGGGATTTGCAATTTAGGCAGTAGCCTATTTATAAGCAACAGCATGAACACTTAGCCATTTCTTTCTTTCTTTTCAACGTTCACAGCGAGCTTCTTGTTTCTCTAAAATTGAACACTATTCATCGTCTTCCTCATCAGGTTTCCACATTTTTCCATCGAAATTTTCTGGAGAAATTTGTGGAAATCATATATATATACCTGTGTTCATCCTTTCCTGTCCCTAACCCGTGAAGAGAGGAGCTGGAAAAGTGGCAGCGGCAGTAAAGAAAAATTCTGCCGTGAGCACCATTTGAGGTATATGTATATTTGTTAATTTTTATTGGTTAAATAGATAGTATTTGGGTTGAAATGAATGAGTTTAGAATTATTTTAGCTAGATTAACTCTAAATAATGGAAATCTCTAAATTTTAGGGTTTATGATAAACTTTGAATATTGAATTGATGAATTAGTGATGG
>CANXYC011139182.1:0-11005 GCA_948193065.1 Aleurites moluccanus | reverse complement strand
GATTTGGTGTGTCAAATGTATATGTTAGCCATCTTAGTTGACTTTGGATGAACCAATAGTATAAAAGTAGGAAAAATGGATGGTTGGATGGCTAGGTTTCACCAAAAGTACCATAAACCTAAACCATTGGATCACATTTTTTATATTTCAATTGATTTTTCCCACCTCTCCACTGTTCATCATCTTTAACAAACAAAAAGTTGCAGCAACTCCATTGTTTCTTCCTCCACCATTTCGGCTACCATCCACCACCTCCATTTCTTATAGTTTTCTTTCTATTTTTGATAGAAATAGATAGATTCCATCATCCTAAACACAAATCTAACCATAGAATTCAAGGAAAAACTTGAAAAAGGAACAATTTAATTCAATGAAGATTTTGAAGAATTTTTGGTAAGTTGTTGTTTTTTGATTTATTTTGAATCAATTAAGCTTATATGATATTCCTTGGTGTTTATTTGTGATCAAAACTCATTTTGTATGGTTAGAATTCAAAAGAATGGATTGAAACCCTAATAGGAAGAACTTGAAATCAAAGTGTTGTTTTGATGGATTTATTGCTTTAAATGATGTTTAATTGATGTGTATAACATGAATTGATGGCTGAATGATTGAAATAAAATGATTTGAAAGGAAAATCAAAGTGGCCGAAACTTATGGTGATTAGGGTTTGGTGTGCACTTTCTTGTTTTATATGTTTAAATGATGGAATGAGTTGTATTTGATGCATATGTAATGAATTGATGGCTAAAAGTTGGAAAGAAATCCATTTAGAAGGAATGTTACTTTGGCCGAATATGATGAACTAGGATGGTGAATTGTGTTTTGATGTTTGTTAGGTTTAAATGCTTAAATGTTATACATTTGATGTTTATATATGTTAATTGATGAAATGACATTGAAAAATGGATGAATGGAATGAATTTTGCTTAAGTTGGACAAGATTGAGTTTACTAGTTTACGGTGTTAGGTTAATGTGATTAGTAAAGTTAAGTTTGAATATGAATAAGTGTTGGAAATGATAGAAATGTATAGGTTTAAATGTGTGAAGGATGAATGATTTGAGTACTTTGAAGGTAATCTTGAATATTGCATATGTTTGGTAGAGAATACTAAGTTAAGTGTATATAAGTTTATAAAGTGATATATATGTGATGCATATGTATAATGTAGGCTAATAGTGATGATAGAATGGACTTATAGCATAAAGGATTGATAAATGTGTAAAAAGTGCAAAGTATGCTTAGTAGTGCATACAGTGTATGCCTTATTGAATTTGATGTGTTTTTGTGCAAATGATATGTTTTGTAATGATTTTATACCTTACTGGAGTGTTATATGTGATAATAGGTGAACCATCGAAAACTCCAACAAGAAGTGTCGAGCGGCGGGCCTACTAGGGCTCAGAATTAGTGGATTTGGGGAATAAGTACTTTGAAGGTGATAAAGGTGAGTCCTTATGTATAATCATGCATGATTTGCATCATATATGTCATATTATTTCATTTGAGCTTTAAAAATGAAGTTTGATACCAAAAATTACATAAAGTGCAAAATGGCCCGTAAATAAGCCCACCGAAATGACCTAAAATGACATAAACTTTGACGGGCCATAAAATGAAAATCAGAAAGCCAATTGGGCCACCACTTGGCCCAATAATCTAGTCTCGACCTAAGCATCGAAACGGTACCTCATGGACCACCTAATTTTTTTGGTAACATAGTTAACCAGAAACTATTAAAAAATTCCAAAACGGACCCTAATTTAGGAGCCAGTTGCGGCAACGCAACTGGGCTCCGCCGGGCCAATTTTTGACTATTTCTAAATTTATTCTATTATTCTTCATATATGTATATATGATTATTCTATTGCTATATGAACTATAAATATGCTAAATTTACTATTATTTGAAGGCACACTCATATGATATTAGAACAAGGCATTTTCGATGGTATAGCGGGTAAATTCCATCGACTATGTGCACACGGTATTTTATAGACCCTTACTAGAGAGGGATGTTATATTCTCTAGTCGTAGGAAAAATATCCCATACGTGGTTAATGTGTTTGTGGGACCCCTACTAGGGAGGGATGTTATATTCCCTAGTGCACTTTATGATAGTGTTGAGTATTGAATTTCAGAAAATAACCCAATCCTGTTATATCATATGTGTGCTATCTTGTACATTAGAAACTTTTATGAATGTATGTATTTGGATACTTATATGGATAAGTATCCTTTCTATGGCTTCTAAATTGATAATTGTTCAGATACTTGTTTTATTATTCATTTGCTATCTTATATTGAATTCTTCAGGCCATATATGGGCAATTACACTTTCATGAGCATTTACTGCATTTCTATACATTTGGATTCACTGAGTATTTAGTGGTTTTAAATAATCAGGTCTGCAGTGAGGCACGTTTTCCATTGGCATCTCCTACTCCTACCTTGGAAGTTTACTAGTGATCAAGTAAATATCAAACTTCAAAAGAATATGTAAATATTGTACATAATAGAGGTTCCATGGTACTGTATATTAAGGAGTGGCATGTAGATGTATGTGTGAGTTTGCATCTTTATAGTTTTGTATACTGATGACACTATAGATGTATATTATATGCTATGTATGGAAATGATTGGATTTACAGATATGTTGTTTTGAGTTGATATTGGAGATCCAGAGGGATCATTGATTTGAGATAGATATTGAAGTATATAGTGGAAGTGTTCATTGCATGTTTTTCAGCTGGGCATACTCTTTATACAAAGGAGATGCTGCCCAAAATTTTATAGAATTGTTAAGCTATGTTGAGCTTACTATTGAATTGCATGCCATATAGTATAGTTGATTGGGTTCTTCGTGGTACTGATAGCTTAAGCAACACCCGTACCCTAGGACCGTCTCGGCTCCCAAGTTGGGTCGTGACACTACCCTATCGGTGAGGCAGCTCTATCAAACCACATTTAGGTCAATAGAAAGGGATAACATGTCAATAGATACCATTATGCAACAATGGTACCATCACTGTCAATATAATCAATATTAATCAAATCAAGTAATATTTGAATCAATGACATAATAAAATATAACATATGAGCAAGGATATAGGTTATGGTAAACAATAATGGTATGGAACAAAAGTTGGTTTAGTGGCCGAAAATGGTAGATCAATTGGCATGCCAACGTCGCTGGCGACAATGGCATTCAATTGGTAGGCCTATGGCATGCAAACCAATAGGCCAATGGCAAATGAACTAGGCCAATGGCAATTGAATACTTGGTGGGCATACATTGGCAAGCTAATAGGTTAGGTTTTGGTGCAAATTTAGCTTGCCCATTCAAATCAACAACAAACCACATTGCAATACAAAGTATAGGTATCAAAGAAACACAATTAAATAATGTTAAAATGGATCAAATTGGCAAGGAAAATCAAAGGAAAAATAAGCAAAATCATAGGCATACTAGGTCATCTAGGGTTCGGCCAAAGAGTGATTTTTGCCAAAGGGTTCCGATCAGCAATTTAACAATTTAGAAATGTTAAATGATGCAATGTAAACTCACCTAATCCTCCAAATAGCCAATGCACAATCCAATTCCACCAATTTCCACCAAATAGCCAAAATTTGCTACTTTGGAAATCACCATTGAGCAAACTCCAATTCTACATCAATTAATCCATCAAGTAGCTACCCATTCACATCCAATTAACCATTTATAACATCAATTAACAAAACCTAATACTAATTCAACAATTCATCCTTTACAACTTCAAATTCAACCATTCAAATTAGGGATTTCATCAAATTTGGATAAATTAGTGCAATTAATCATCATACCCATTCAATTGAACCTAAATAACATCTAAATCATCAATCAAACTAAACAAAACAACTCTTACCTCAAATTCACCAAAGTGGCCAAAATGCTCTTTGAGTTTTTCCTCCAAATTCTTCACTCCTCCAAGCAATCTAATGGTAGAAATGAAGAGAGCTTGATTGATTTGTTACTTTTCTATCAAATTTTCTTAGAAAACTATAAGAAATGATGAAGATTTGGATGAAAGAAATCCAAAAGGAAGTTCGGCCAAGACAAAGGAAAAGAAAGGAAAATGGCAACCGAAAATGTTAAGGCAAAACTAATAGAAAAATCAAATGGTTAATTACAACTAAACCCTCTAACTTTCATCCATTACTCTTTGGTCCTTAAATCTTATGTAATTTATTCTGACAATTCTATTAAGATTTAGATATCAAAATAGGGAGTGAATAGGCTTATTTTAATTTATAATTATTTATAAAAATGGTTATGAAGTCATTCTGTAACCCCGACCGACCATTTTTCACTATTCACCTTGAATTTTCATTTATTTACAAAAATACCATTACTTACTTTTTCAGTGTTCCTAAATGATTTTCAATTCTTTCTTTTTACCAAAATTAAACATAAATTATGGTCATCTTTTACCCCTAGATCAACTTCAGAAATTCTTCTGCTCACCGGATTGCTCATTTCTCGGCAGTGTTCCCGGCACCGCTGCTTTCCGAAAAAGTTTCAAGTTTGCTTTCTAGCTGTGTCTCTAAAATTATTTCCCACCATTTCAAGACTAAAGGACCACACACTGAGAATAAATTCATGCATGATAGTTATAATATTCTAAGGTATTACAGTAACACCATCATCCCCCTCATCATCTCAACTTTCCAGGGATCATCGCCCCTCTCTGCATCCTCTGTTGTCTGTCGAAATCTGGACGGACCCTCTGAAACTGAATACTCTTTGACTAGCGACTCATTGGAGGCTACCTTTGCCTACCTGGTATCTCTGTCCTTATCATCGGACATCTCTGTAATCTGTCAAAAAAACAAAAAATGTACTCAGTATATCACAGAAACACAGAATACTAACACATATCAGACGAATACCGCAAAAGACGACACATAAATTCCTATGCTCCATGGTTTACTTAACTCTGCCCATTTTGTACTTAGTCACTATTCCTCTATAATTCATGTACTATTTATCTGTAACCTGATGCTTTGATGTCTGTAACCTAGAGCTTTGATATCTGCAACCTAAGCTCTGATACCACCTCTGTCACGAAATGATTTTCGGATCGCGATAGTCCTAGGATGCAAGAGATGTCAATGGCGACTGACACCCGTAGAACCCAATATCACAAGCAATATCTATAACCATCAAATAATTAATCAATTTACTTAGTTACTATTTATTCTGCAATTCTGTAAATTGTATATAATTATGCTGTTGGCTGTAACATCCGTCATCATATAACATATCAATACTCAAATATCATATAATATCATACAACATGTTAATATCCTAACTAACCCATACATACCTCATAGAGTAGCTAGATTATGAACACACACAAAAATACAGTATTCAAAATAATTACATCATTAACCAAGACTGCAAGAATCCACAGAGAGTTTGGAATGGGGATTCTACTATCTACTCAGCACCTGAAAGGGGAGACAATGAAAAAAGTGAGTATATAAGATACTCAGTGAATCTAATATGCATCGCCAATGAATATGGTTTGGATTCATCACAAATGTAACAGAAGAAACAATGATATCAATATAATCAGTTTACAAAATCAATAACAGGTGACAATAGAATGGTCAACAGTCATATCAAAAGTATGGTGTAATATGGAAAGACAGATAAAGGGCCATAACAGTAGGGACTATATGTAAACATATGGTCATATTATATCAGTATCAGTAAGCATAAGACTGATCAGGTCTTATAGCTAGGACCATAACCCTTCCCAACTAGGGCATCAATAAACAATATGCACATTGCCGACAAAATGTACCCACTACCCTGTCGGTGCGGCAGCTCTGTCAAGCCATATTAGGGTCAATATAAGAATGAAACATATCATTAGTACCATTATGCAACAATGATATCACCAATAGCAATTATCTCAATATCATTCATTTCAAATAGCAATTGGATCAAAGGAATAACAATAAGTAATAGCTATGCAATAGTAAATGGTTTGGTAAACAACAAAGGTATGGAATGAAGATTGGTTATACATTGGCAAATGGTAGGCATAATTGGTATGTCAATGTTGTTGGCGACAATGGAATTCAAATTGGTAGGCCTATGGATGAAGGAATGATAGGCCAATGTCAAAACAACTAGGCATTTCATCAAACACATGGTGGGCAAAGTTGGGCAAGCCATTAGGTTAGGTTTTGGTGCAAAGTTGGAATTTTCCATTCAATCAACAACAAAGCCACAATCAAGGTATCATAATAGGCAACAATTATACAACAATAAACAACATTTAAAGGATTGAAATGGCTAAGAAATTCAAAGGAAATACAAGCAAAATCAAAGACATGAATAGTACTAGGACATTCAGCCAAAATGGCTTCAACACAAATGGTTTCCAATTCTCATTCCAATGCATTAGACATGTTAAATGATGCATATTAAACTCACTTAATACTCCAAATTGCTTAGGAAAATTGATTTCCCACCAAAAGCTTTAATGGAGGCAAATATGACAACTATGGTGTTCTTGATTTTCTACAACAAATAAACCACAAATTATTCATCCATTAGCCTCCAATTAACATATTCTAAGCTTAAACAACATAAACTAACACTAATCCATCAAGCCAAATCATACAACTTTCATCAGGGTTTGGAAATTAGGGAAAATGGTTCAAATGCATCAATTGATGCAATCTACCACCATACCCATCTAATTCATCATCTAAACCATCCAAAACAACCATAAAACTAAACAAATCAATTCCTTTCCTCAAATGGATGATCTATCCAAAATTTCCCTTAAATCCTCCCTTAGTTTCCTTTGTGATTTCAAGGAAGAAATGGGTTGGAAATGGAAGAACCAATCTAAATTTCAAATTTTCTTAAGAAATTTTGGTTGGAAAATGAAGAAGAAATGGAGAAAGAGATGGAAGATGGTTTGGCCACCCTTAGGAAGAAGAAGAAGATAGCTCAAATTTTTTCCTAAGGCATTCTTAAATAATAACGAAAAATGGCAAATTACCTTTTGGTCCTTAAACTATCAAGTATTCATACTTTGACCCTAACTTCTTTTGTAATTTATTATGACAATTCTGTTAAGAATTGGATTTCAAAGTGGGGATTCAAAAGGCTTATTTTTATTTATACTTATTTATAAAAATTATTTCAAAGTCATTCTGAAACCTAGACATACCAATTTCTACTATTCCCCTCGAAGTTCTATTTATTTACGATTTTGCCATCAGTTACTTTTTCAGTGTCCCTACATGCTTTCCTCCTCTTTCTTTTTACCATAATTACACATATATTTATGTGATCCTTTACCCTTAGTCAAAATCAGAAATTCAACTGTTGCTCGGACTGTTATTTTCTCGGCAATGTTTTCAACACCGACGATTTTCGGAAAAGTCCTGCAGTTGTTTTCTAACTGTGTCTCTAAAATCATTTCTCATCATTTCATTATTTTTAAACCACATATTGAGAATTAGATCATGCATATAAGATAAAAACTTTCTAGGGTATTACAGAGAAGTGCTAGGGGGAAATCGAATTACCTAAAAGTTAATTTATATAAATTCTTTCTAATTCTTCACAAATTCAAAAATTTCTCCTCCTTCCTCCATTGAAGAACCAATTGAACCTCCCTTCCAGCATAGCCATCCATTTTTTTTTTCAAAATTGTTAAGGAAAATTGATAGAAAACGTGATTAAACCTAGAATTGAACTAGATTCCACCAAAAATTCCAAGTAAAACATCCTAAAAATCAAAGAATCCTTCAACCTAGTTTTTGGCCTGTAACAACCTAAAACTTCCCTCATTTAAGCTTAATAACACCTCATTTAATTATGAAATACTTCATTTAATCATAGGAACAATTTATGTGAAAATTATGACAAATCACGAAAATCAGCACAGACATTTAAATAGGCACCTCAGTGTTTTATTTTTCGAGTGAGCTTAGAAGTGCATGTATTTGACTGCACCATTGAAATCATAAGCTAGAGGAATACAATAAATATTGTTTTAGAATCAAAGTGGGGCAAAAAGGTGAATAGATTTAAGCTCCGGCTTTAAAATATGAATATTGGAAGTGTCGAAGAGGAAATTCGAATTATGAAAAGTTTGATTAGTATAAAAGCGGCCATTTTTGTCTTTTTCATCCATTTTTTCTTCTTATTTCTCCCTCCTCTCACTATGGCTGAATCCACCTCTAAATTTCTCTCAAAAATTTGCAAATAAAACATAAAAGAAACGTAAGGAAAACATGAATAAACATAAAATAAAGCTTGATTACACCAAGAAATTTACGAGATAAGCAAATGAAGATTGAAAAACTATGAATTAGGGTTTCTGACATCTTGAGAAAGAAGAGGTAAATTGATTAATTCCTTGTTCTTCTATCTATTTTAGCTATATAGTAGTAATTGTTAAGAAATTTTAGTGTTAAACACAAGTTGAGGCAGAAATTTACACTTTAGTTTTTATGGTATTAAAGAACGATTTTGCCAAAGTGTAAAACATGAAAAATATTCCAATATAAGTTATCTAAATGTATGTAAAATAGATTATCAATTTCATGTGTATGTTGTGAGATGCAGCCAAGATAATAGAACCTGCCCGGATTGACTGTTACATAGGAACATAGTAAGATTTAGATAATCACCAAATGTTGTACATAGTATATATTAAGCTAACTTTTGGATATGTTGTAGCCTCATATGTCTATTTTAATAGAAAAAAAGAATTTAAGTAATTGGATACTTGTAGATAGAGATATATGTAATTTAGTCAAGTATGTCAAGAAGTAATTCTTTGTAAAATATAATATTTTAGATGCTGTAATTAATTTAGTTCACAGGGAAAATAATATTTTTTTGGATGAAATTTAATATGGAGCTTAGTAAATATATTAGCTAGGTCTCATAAAAAATTTCAGATCAATATGACTTCTTTGTTATGGTAAATGATTAGTTTATTGCATACTGCTCAGGATGTCCAACAAGTGAATGAGTGAGCCTAATTTGACAACTTGGAGTTTTAAGGAGTTTTTGACCGAGCCAACAGTTTAGGTGAGTTATTTGTATATTTTTATGCATGCCCAAACAATTATTTGAATATTAGAAATTCATTTGAGACATTGCATCCCTTAGACGAAATGAACACTATTGAAATTCAATTGATTTTCACTTGATATCAAGCCCTAAATTAATCCAATTTGTTGAACTGAAATGTGATTTAAAATGTCCCTTGAATTGACATCTTTGTGAACTTGATTTGTGAAACATTGGTTTTATTAAAATTACCTTGTATCCCTTCCAAATTGATGATTGAAAGTTTCACATCAAGTGTTCGATAAAAGTCCCTTTGTATTTTTCACGAGCTTACCAATTGAATGCCATTATCGCCAGTGTTGGTTACTAACTTTCACACCAGCGCAATTGCTCCTTTTTGATAACTTTTGTACCTAGCTCAAATTTGAGTTCTAAGCTTTCTGACTTGTCATTTGATGATCCTAAGACTTGTTCATTGAACTATACTGATATTGACTGAATGAAAGAAAACAAATGAGTTCATTGAAAGTGTTATTGCACTCTAATGTTTTTATTGGCCTTTTGGCACCCATATGAGTTCTTTCTTCCTATTTGATATGTTAATATGATAAAGCTGTAGTATCCTAGGTGAAACCCTAGTTAGAAACCCTAACCCTAGAACCTTGAACCCTAGTTGGAGTTAGGAGTAGGAGTATTTATCTAGGTGGGTTGCTTTATGTGTTCTTTGAATTATTTCATATGTTCATGTGCTATTGATTGCCTTACATGTTATATGATTTACTTGATGCAATTATATGTGATTGATAGTTACATGTATTATAAGATTGAATTAAATATGCTTACATAAGTGATTGATAAATATGGTGCTATATGATTTAGAATGTGTGTTCCATGTGTAATTTATTATAAATTAATTACTTGGGGAAAATGAATTTAGGGTAAATAAATGAATAGATAAAATAGAATATTTAATTAGGTTAGAAAAAAATATAGGTCTTGATTGTATAAGAGAGTGAATGAGAGGGAGCAAATTGGAAATTTATAGGACTTAGATGTAAAAGGAAGTGATGGAGAGGGATTTAATGGATATTTGAGTGACTAGGATCCTATGAAATGGAGTATTGGTGCATCTAAAATCCAAAGGATGCATGTTAGGGTGCATAGATTTAATATAGGAATGGGAGCATAGGATCATATTTCAAACTCACCAACCCACCTACTCATTTAATCAAATTCTACATATTGCCTTCTTTATTCAAAAACCGTGGCCAACCTTGCTTCGAAAGCAAAAATTTCTCTTCCTCCATTTCTTGTTTCGGCCAAGAAAGAATTAAAGGGATTTGAAGCAATTGTTTGTTCAAGCTTGAGTAGAATAAAGGGTACAACTTCTCCATTCCTTCATTTGAGCTAGAATTCAGAATTTTAGGGTTTGGTTTGAGGGAGTTGCTTTGGCCACTTCAAGGATTCAAGGTTAGGGTTTATATTTTTGGTTTGTTTAAGAATTCTTGATGCTTAAATGATGGTTAGAACCTAGGTTTGGAGAGTTTTTATTTTGGGTTAAGGGTTTTGGTTGGTGACCGAACCATGTTGATGGTTTTGGGAAGGATTATGGTCTTTGATTTATGATTGAATGATTGACGATAAAGTGGTGCTAAATAGTTATTTATTGATGTTTTCTGTGTGATTTAAATGGATGGTTTGTAACTTTCTCTTGGACCGAAATGCCTTAGGAAAATTTAGGAAAAAATTGCTTGTTGTTCAAATTATGCAATTGAAGATGTAAATGATGATAATTGAATGTGAATTGATGGTTTGTTTGTGAACTAAATTTATGGTATGTAATTTCCATTTTTAGCCGAAATCAAATAGGGTTTTTGAGGGGAGAAGGTTGGTTCTAGGTTTACTTGTGA
>CANXYC011139161.1:0-21605 GCA_948193065.1 Aleurites moluccanus | reverse complement strand
AAAAATCAGAAAATTCTCCTCCTTCCTCCATTGTTACAGCAAAGTCACCTCCTTCTCCAAAACTCCACCAAATTCATCCAAACTTCAAGCAAAATCGATAGAAAACTCGGTTAAACTACTGATTAAGCTAGTTTCTATCGAAAATTCCAAGAAATTCAAGCTGAAAATTGAAGAACCATCCAACCTAAATTTTGGCCACTTGAGTAATTCAGGTGAGGATGATGTTTTCTTCAATCTTTTGATTCATTTAAGATACATAAGTGATTATAAACATGATTAGAACGATAGATTTCAAGATTGGATTGAAATTGGAGAAAACCTAAAACTAAGTTTATGTTTGAAATGGATTTTCTGTATAGGATTCCATAATTCTAATTAATGCTTAAATATGTTATATAGAATCCATTTAAGTCTAAATATGTGGTAAAATTTATTGTAGAATTGAAGGAAACTGAAGAACACTGCTTTTGCCCGTTATAAGCAAATCGGCGCTTTATCGCGTAAACGATCGATTCGTCGGTTCTGGTGACTTATATATATATTATTATGCATTTTTAAACATTTTTTTGATCAATTTGAATCCATTTAAATTCCTGAAAATTTTTGACCAAAGTGTTTCATTTGAGTTTCCTTTGAATTTTCCTTGAATTCAAGCTCTGATTGTGTTGTTTATTGATATATATAAACCCTGTTTGATAATGCCTTTATGTTTGTTGCCATTGGGGCTTGAATTGTGAACTTTGGCCTTTGATCAATATGTCCCAAAACTATATTTATTTAGTCCTAAAGTGATGCACATCAAGTGCTCAACGAAATGACCTTTGTTAAATTCCTTAAGAATACAATTGTTACCAAATTTGTTAAAATGGATGACTTTTTTTGTCACCAGTGTAAATATTTCTTCTTGACATATTTTGAACTTGTATCCTAAATGACTTTTGTGGAATTTTTCCTATACTATAATGTTCCTTTATTAAGGATAATGATCCTATATGTGTTTACTTGCCTAAACAACTCAAATGAGTTAAAGTTACAGAAATTGAGCCTTGTTGATTTTCTTACCTATTTGGTATTTTATTTGCTATCTTTAGCCTATTCTAATGTTTGTATGATAGAGCTACCTTACTAATAGGGTAGTGGGTAAATACCATCAGCATTGTGTATAATGAAATTCCAGTGATACCCTAGATAGGAAGGGTTATGGTTCTGGCCATAGGGTTTGGTGCACCTTATGCTATTTACATGTCATATTGATAATGATATGCGTTTCATGGCCCAGTATCTGTTATATATACATGTTATTATTTATTCCAGTGCCTATACATCTATATTTGATGACTATAAACCATTTCTCTTGATTTGGTCCTTTAATGTGCCATCCATGAGTCAATTGTTAATACTGTTCATTTGTTGTTTCCTACCTAGCTTAATGTATGATAACATATATATTGACCCACTGAGTATTAAAATACTCACCCTTTTAGTGGTTTATATTTTCAGGTCAGGAATAGAGCTAGTCCAAGATTTCTTCATCGGTGGATCCAACTTTGTTATAATAATGTAAATATTGAATTTGTATATATTCCTTGTATATATTTTAGATGCTCCATGGATATGTAAATTATTGGATGACTATACTTAGTATGGTCTGTAATATTATTAGTTACTGATATTTTATATATATGAGATGTGTTGAGATCAGATATGATCACAGATGATAATAGATAGATTGATTATATGGATATAGATATGTTATAGTAGGTGATGTTTATAGGTTATAGAAGAGTTCTACGGGTGTCGGTAGCCTTATGTTGTTCCTACATCCTAGGACCGTCATGTTCCAAAATTGAGATGTGACAGAGTTAGTATCAGAGCATAGTTATACTGATAGCATATAGATATGTGTCAATAAGGGATAGGTGAACCATGGAGCATAAGAAATCCAGTCTCGTCATTTGTTATATTCATTAAATATGTGTTTATTCCGCGATAACTATATGTTTTAAATGATTGGGTTTGTCTATTGTAGTGATTAAGATGTCTATAGGAGAACGTGAGCAGTCTATTGAACCTATTCCTAGGAGATCAAAAGAGCCTAGTAGAGAGGCAGAAGTGGCCTCAAATGAGTCCTTGATCAGAGAGGAACCAGAAGAACCTCCTAGGTCTAGGTGAAGGACAGAGGAAACCAGGGAAGCTGAAGATCCCTGGAGATTGGAAGTGATGCAAGGGATGTTAGAATTGAGAAGAGAACTATAGGAATTAAGAAGGGAAAGACAGGTAGTGCCACCACCTACACCACCGGGCATTCCACCAGTTATTCCACCAGTACCTGTGCCATATGTTGTTGCACCGGTTGGGCCAGTGGTACAGGAGGGTCGCAGAGTGATTGATGAGGGTGGAATCAGCATGTTTAACTTTCTGAAGCTGAGTCTGCCAGAATATAAAGGTGGAAGAGGTAAGGAAGTTATTAATTTTTTAGAGGAAATAGAGAAGGAGGTAAGAAGACTTCCATGTTCAAATGTCAGAGCAGTGGAGCTTGTTGGTTTATTGTTGAAAGAAAAAGCCTGGACTTGTTTTTCTAGGCACATTGAGACACAATTGTACAGTGATGCACCACCGACTTAGGCACAATTCAGGGTTGCATTATTGGATGAATTTTTGACAGAGGGAGTTAAAAAAAAAAAAAAGAAACATAATTCAGTTTGAACAGTTGGAACAAGGCAACTTGAGTGTAGAAGAGTATGTCGATGAGTTTATCAGGCTGAGTAAATATGCCAGCAAGATTGTACCTACCGAAGAAGACTTGATCAGTAGGTTTAGACGGGGAATGCATGCTCCTCTTTATAATGCATTATTATTTGCTGAGTTTACTTCTCTATCCAAGATTGTTGATCAAGCAGTCCAAATGAAAGAAAAATATAAAGAAGAAAGATTGAAAAGAGAACATAAAAGGAAGATTGAGACTCGAAGACAACAGAGAAGAGGTGAAGGAAGTTCTTAACAGAGGCAAACAAAGACTACATCAGTTAGAACTAAGCAGAGACCACAGACAGGTGGTCAAAGAGGAGGTCAGAGTAGAGGTACCACAGGGCAGTCTACATCCAGATTTTCACAAGGGTCATCTAGACCACCAGTGCAGACAACTAATGTTCCCATATGTGATTTTTACGGGAAGAGGTAGGGGGTGAATGCATAAGACAAATAGGTGCATGCCTAAAATATGGCCGGCATGATCACTATGTGAAGAATTGTCCAATGTGGGGAGAACAACAGACTACTACATCAACCTCACAACCTACTATACAAATGAGTAGAAATGACCAAAGAGACATAGGGGGCAGAGGCAGAGGTAGAGGAATAGGACAGGGGCAGACTAGTGGTCAGGCACCAGCTGGTAGAGGACAAGGACGGGTCTTTACAGTTAATACTTAGGAATCTCAAAGATCAGGCAAGACAGTAACAGGTAAGATTCTTGTGTCATGTGAATTAGAATAAATATTGTTTGATTCTGGTGCCACACATTCCTTTGTATCACCCAAATTTGCATCTAAATTAGGAATTGAAAAACAATTGATGTTAATACCCTTAGACATATTTACTTCTTTGGGTGAGAGCATAGAGGTAAAATATGAATACCCAGGTTGTAAAGTAGATATAGAGGGTAGAATTTTACCAATTAATTTAGTAGAATTGCTTATGCTGGAATTAGATGTGATATTAGGAAAGGATTGGTTAACCACTTATCATGCAGTAATTGACTATTATGAAAAGAAGATTAAATTTCAACCAGAGGGGTATGATAAAATTGAATATCAGGGTGATAAGAGTGATTTGGGAATTAAACTCATTTTCTGCTATTAGGGCAAGGAGACTCATACGTAAGGGATATCTTGCATACTTGGCAAGTGTAATGGATACTCAGAAAACTTTAAATGGAGTTGATCAGATTCCTATTGTCAATGAGTTTCTAGACTTGTTTCCTGAAGATTTGCCAGGTTTGCCACTTGAGAGGGAGATTGAGTTTAAGATTGAAGTCTATCTGGGTACAGACCCAATTTCAATCCCACCTTACAGAATGGCTCCAACAGAATTACAAGAGTTAAAAGTGCAGTTGCAAGACTTGTTGGATAAGGGGTTTATCAGACCCAGTAGTTCACCGTGGGGTGCTCCTATGTTATTTGTTAAGAAGAAGAATGGTTCATTGCGAATGTGCATTGATTACAAATAGTTGAATAAAGTGACCATCAAGAACAAATATCCATTGCCCCGGATTGATGATCTATTTGATCAATTGCAAGGGGCCAATTATTTTTCTAAGATTAACTTAGATTGGGTTATCATCAATTGAGAATTAAGAATGAAGATGTGTCCAAAACTTCTTTCAGAACCCGATATGGTCACTACGAATTCCTTGTATTGCCATTTGGGTTGACCAATGTCACTGCTGCTTTTATGGACCTGATAAATAGGATGTTCAAGCCCTATTTGGATATATTCATAGATGACATTCTTATCTATTGCAGAAGCCAGAAAGAACATAAAGAGCATCTGAGAGTAGTGTTGTAAATATTGTGAGAGAATAAGATGTATGCTAAGCTATTGAAGTGTGAATTTTGGCTTACTGAGGTATGTTTCTTTGGTCATATTGTGGGAAAAGATGACATTAAAGTGGATCCGCAGAAGGTATAAGCTGTAGCTAATTGGCCACGACCTACTAATGTAACAGAAGTGCGGAGTTTCTTAGGTATAGCTGGTTACTACAGGCGGTTTGTTAAAGATTTTTCAAGAATTGCAGCTCCAATAACTAAACTAACCAGAAAGCTAGAAAGATTCTTGTGGACTAATGAATGTGAAAAGAGATTCCAAACTTTGAAATCGTGTCTTACACCGGCACCAGTGTTGGCATTGCCAATAGAGAATGACAAATTCACAGTATATTTTGTGATGCTTCGAGGGTTGGACTTGGTTGTGTCTTGATGCAAGATAAGAGGGTAATTGCTTATGCTTCTCGTCAATTGAAGAAACATGAGTTAAATTATCCTACACAAGATTTAGAAATGTCTGCAGTTGTATTTGCCTTAAAGATTTGGAGGCATTACTTATATGGGGAGAAATGTGAGATCTACATATATCATAAAAGTTTACAATATATTCTACAACAAAAAGATCTAAACCTTCGACAGCGAAGATGGGTTGAACTATTCAAAGATTATGATTGCCTGATATTATACCACCCAGGTAAAGCTAATGTTATAGCAGATGCATTGAGCAGGAAATCTATGAAGAGTTTAGCTCACATTACAGTTGCAAGGAGACCAATAATCAGAGAAGTGAAAGAGTTACTTGATATGGGAATCCAATTTGAATTGGGAACTCAGGATCGAAACCAAGCTCTGATAGCCCAGTTTCATATGAAGCCAACCTTAATTGATGAGATTAAGGCAGTACAAGACAAAGATTCTCAGTTATTAGAGTTAAAAGAAGATGTTCGAATTGGGAAAGCCCCAGAATTCACTGTTAATAATAGGGTACTGAAATGTGGGAAACGGCTATGTGTGCCAAATGTAGATAGGCTTAAAGAGTGAATTATGAAGGAGATACATTATGCATTATACAGTGTTTATCCTGGAATAACAAAGATGTATCATGATTCAAATGAGCATTATTGGTGGTCTAATATGAAGAGGGATGTAATTCAATTTGTCTCCATTTGTTTAGCCTATCAATAGGTTAAATTTAAACATCAGAAGCCATCAGGGCTATTGCAGGAGATAAAACTGCCAGAGTGGAAATGGGATCAGGTAACTATGGACTTTGTGGTTGGTTTACCTAGAACTTCACGAGGATATGACTCTATTTGGGTAATAGTTGATCGATTAACTAAGACAGCTCACTTTCTAGAAGTGAAAACCAGCTACACAACTGCTCAGTATGCCCAATTATATGTTGACAAGATAGTACGACTTCATGGCATACCATTAACTATTATTTCAGATAGAGGGACTCAATTTACTGCATGGTTCTGGTAGAAGTTTCAAGAGGCACTACGTACTTAATTGTACTTTAGTACGGCCTTTCATCCATAAACAGATGGGCAATCAGAACGTAAAATTCAAACATTGGAAGATATGCTTCGGCTGTGTGTGCTTGATTTTAAAGGGAATTGGGATCAGTATTTGCCTTTGATTGAATTTTCCTACAACAATAGCTATCATTCAACTATTGGCATGGCGCCATATGAAGCATTATATGGTAAGAAATGTAGATCTCCTGTATGTTGGGTAGAACTAGGGGAAAAACAATTAGAAGGTCCTGAATTAATCAAAGAAACCATGGAGAAAATCCTTATTATTCAAGAAAAGATATAGACAACTTTTAGCCGACAGAAGAGTTATACATACCCGAAGAGAAAAGATGTTCATTTTGTTATAGGTGATCATGTATTCTTGAAAATTTCACCTGAGAGGTGTAATGAGATTTGGCAAGAAAGGGAAGCTATCACCTAGATATATCGGGCCATTTGAGATATTAGAGAAGGTCGGCAATGTGTCTTATCAGTTGGCACTCCCACCTAACCTGAGCCACGTTCATCTAGTGTTTCATGTTTCCATGCTGCGTAAATATGTGTCTGATCCATCACATATCCTGGAACTACAAGCTATTGAGGTTGATGAAGACTTGACTTATGAAGAGACACCAGTGAAGATAATAGATCAACAAGTTAGGTAATTGCGTAATAAAGAGATCCCAATGGTTAAAGTGTTATGGAAGAACCAAATGAAGGATGAATGTACCTGGGAGAGTGAGCAAGATATGAGAACAAGATACCCACTTTTATTACAATGATGAGGTATGTATAATTTAAAATTCGAGGATGAATTTTATTGAAGGAGGGTAGAGTGTAATACCCTCAATTTTCATTTATATAACCTTGAATATATGTTATTTAAGCATAAAAAAAGTTGATTTAGACATTAGAACATCATACTTGCGCTATTTGACAAATCGCTAAAAACCGACCTAGTGGATAGGTAAGCACGTCGATGTTATGATTAATGACTGGGTTTGGAATTTTAAATTTTAAATATCTCCAATATACTCATAAGCTGGAGAAATATAAGAAATATTGTTTTGGAATTGAAATGGGACAAAAAGATAAATAGTTATAAGTTTCGGGTTCAAAATGCGAATATGCGAAGTGTCGGGGGGAAAAATAGAATTAGCTGAAAGTTAATTAATATAAATTGCCATCTAATTCTCCAAAAATAAAAAAATTCTCCTCCTTCCTCCATTTTTATAGAAAATTCACCTCCTTCTCCAAAACTCCACCAAATTCATCCAAATTTCAAGCAAAATCGATAGAAAACTCGATTAAACTATCGATTAAGCTAGTTTCCATCGAAAATTTCAAAAAATTCAAGTTGAAAATTGAAGAACCATCCAACCTAAATTTCGTCCACTTGAAGAATTCAGGTGAGGATGATGTTTTCTTCATTCTTTTGATTCATTTAGGCTACATAAGTGATTATAAACATGATTAGAACGATAGATTTCAAGATTAGTTTGAAATTGGAGAAAACCTAAAACTAAGTTTATGTTTGAAATGGATTTTCTGTATAGGATTCCATAATTCTAATTAACATTTAAATATGTTAGTTAGCATCCATTTAAGGCTAAATATGTAGTAAAATTGATTGTAGAATTGAAGGAAACCGAAGAACACTGCTTTTGCCCATTATAGGCAAATCGGCGCTTTATCGCATAAACGATCGATTCGTCTATTCTGGTGAGTTATATGTATATTACTATGCATGTTTAAACCTTTCTTTCATCAATTTGAATCCATTTAAATTCCTGCAACTTTTTTACCAAAGTATTTCAATTGAGTTTCCTTTGAATTTTCCTTGAATTCAAGCTCTGATTGTATTGTTTATTGATGTATATAAACCCTGTTTGATAATGCCTTTGTGTTTGTTACCATTGGGGATTGAATTGTAAACTTTAGCTTTTGATAAATATGTCCCAAAACTATATTTATTTATTCCTAAAGTGGTGCACACCAAGTGCTCGACGAAATGACCTTTGTTAAATTCCTTAAGAATCCAATTGTTACCAAATTTGTTAAAATGGATGACTTTCTTTGTCACCAGTGTAAATGTGTCTTCTTGACATATTTTGAACTTATATCCTAAATGAATTTTGTGTCATTTTTTCTATACTATAATGTTCCTTTATTAAGGATAATGATCCTATGTGTGTTTACTTGCCTAAACAACTCAAATGAGCTAAAGTTACAGAAATTGAGTCTTGTTGATTTTCTTGCCTATTTGGTATTTTATTTACTATCTTTAGCCTATTCTAATATTTGTATGATAGAGCTACCTTACTGACGGGGTAGTGGGTAAATACCATTAGCATTGTGTAGAATGAAATTCCATTGATACCCTAGATAGGAAGGGTTATGGTTCTGGCCATAGGGTTTGGTCCACCTTATGCTATTTACATGTCATATTTATAATGATATGCGTTTCATGACCTAGTATCTATTATATATACATGTTATTATTTCTTCCAGTGCCTATACATCTATATTTGATGATTATAAACCATTACCCTTCATTTGGTCCTTTAATGTGTTATCCATGAGTCAATTGTTAATACTTTTCATTTGTTGTTTTCTAGCTAGCTTAATGTATGATAATATATATATTGACTCAATAAGTATGAAAATACTCACCCTTTTAGTGGTTTATCTTTTCAGGTCAAGAATAGAGCTAGTCCAAGATTTCTTCATCAGTGGATACAGCTTTGTTATAATAATGTAAATATTAAACTTGTATATATTCCTTGTATATATTTAGATGCTCCATGGATATGTAAATTATTAGGATGACTTTACTTAGTATGGTCTGTAATATTATTAGTTACTGATATTTTATATATATGAGATGTGTTAAGATCATATATGATCACAAATGATGACAAATAGACTGATTATATGGATATAAATATGTTATAGCAGGTGATATTTACAGGTTATAGAAGAGTTCTACGGGTGTCGGTAGCCTTATGCTATTCCTACATCCTAAGACTGTCATGTTTCAAAATTGGGATGTGACAATAACAAAACATGTTGATTATATTAATTATGCTAACAAATTTGTTTAAGTATATCAAGGCATGAGAAATTATGACCAATGATTATTCATAGGTTTAACACAATTTGAAAGAGTGCATATGTTAAGAGGGACATATTTGAGAAATGCAATAAAATATAATTCAAGTTGCAAGTTGATGGAAAGTAGCGGCCGCTACTAAGCAAGTAGCGCCCGCTACTAAGTAAGTCGCAGCTGCTAGTAAGTATTCACGGCCATGAAATTCAAATCCAAAAGGTCTAGAAGCTTAGGGGGTCAGTGCGAACAATAGAGTAGCACCCGCTACTTTGTTGTAGCGCCCGTTATTAAGTAAGTAGCACCAGCTATTAAGCAAGTAGTGCTCACTACCTCTTAATCATAGCCACTACATTTAATCCAGAAGATCTAATAGCCTAAGTCTGAAAGTGTAGCCCTGTTACTAAGAATGTAGTGCCAGCTACTTATGTGTAGAGCTCGCTACGTTGGAAAATAAGACAAAAAAAACTAGCCGTTGGAAAAGCTGTCAAGAGGCATTTAAGAGGTATAATAGTTGTATTTCATTCAAAACTATAAATATGAGTTAGTGAAAAGCTTAAATATAAGAGAATAACAATTGAGAACTCATTATTGAGCTACTGCACCAAATCATTCATATTTATGGCTTGAAAAGCTTATTTATTGTAAAACCATTTTTTTGAGCTATTAGTTGTAAATCTTTGAGTTGGTTTAGACTCATTGATTGTTTGAAAGTTGGAAAAAGTTAAAGGGGGGTTTTTCTTCTTCTCATCTCTTGTAATTCTTAAAGGTTTGAGTGTGAGCCTTAGTAAAACACTTGTATAGGTTTAAATGTGATCCTTTGATAAAACACTTATAAAGGTTTGAAGTGTGAGCCTTTGAAAATACTTTGTAAGGTTTGATTGTGAGCCTAAAAACTTGGATTTGATCTTGCACCCATAAAAAAATCAAGAAAATACTCAAGTGTGATCTTAAGGAGTAGACGTAGATAAGTGTTGGTCGAACCACTATAAAATTCTTATATTTGATTTTTCTCTTCCTTCCTTCATCTTATTAATTTTTAATTTGCCCTTAATTTGTCATTCCAACCAATTCACCCCCCTTCTTGGTTGCCAAAGGGACTTTCAGAATACTTTTCTCTTTGTTAGGTTCATACCTTAGCCCTTGAGTGGTAGTTTTCCCTTTAAAATCAGGCAATTGTGGGATTCCTTAGTTTCTAAGTCCTAAACCCATCTAGGAAAGAAGGGCATATTCTTTAGGATATTAGCTAAACTTGGATCATACAATCTTTCATAATCATGGCTATTTGAAAACCACTCATATGGGGTAAAGAGTCAATATCGATGTTAATCGCATTGATCTCCTTTTTTGGTGTAGCATGTATAGTTATGATCTTCCCTCACGTTAAATTTTAATCTTTGTGCAAGGTAGAAGGAACACCTCCTAGGGCATAGAACCAGGGATGTCCTAACATTAAAGTGAAAGGTGGTAGAATATAGATAACTACAAACTCAACCACTGACTCAACATGTCTGACCTTTATCACAGTCTTAAAGACACCATCTACTGTTCTTTTTGGATTATCATAAGCCCTTATCACCATCTTTAACTCATCCAAATCCTCCACGCTCATGCCAGTCTTGGCAAAGATTTGTCTAGGACAAACATTAATGGATGACCCATCGTCAACCATTATACATGAGTTTTTTCTCCCTTTGAGCTCAGCTGTGATGAGCAAAGGCTTAACATGCTTCCTCCCTTATAGAGGCAACTCCTCATTTCTAAAGGTAATTAAATTCTTCTTTTCATACTCTTGTTCATCTGACTTTAAAATCCTTACCATTTCTTTAGGAGTGGTTAAGGTTGAAACGGTAATGCTAGATAAAGCTTCTAACATTGCTTTCTTATTCTTTTCAGATACAAAAGCAATTCCCATATGCTAATGTTAGCTTAAGTTCTCTTAAGTTGCTTTAGAACAGTGTCATCTTCTGCTTCCTTCTCATTTTCAACCTTATCTTCTTCCGGATCCTTCTTCTCTCACTATCTTTCTTATTATTAGGCTGATAAAACTGGCCACTCCTAGTTACATGGGCCACAACCTCTTCCTCCTCAACCCAAAAATCATTATTTTCGTTATCCTTGTCATCACTATCCCAAAATCCAGTCCTAGCAATGAACTAATTATACCTTAAGTATCCATCATTATTAATATTATCATTAACAAAGGAATCTATAACTTGCTCAATGGGTAATCCTGATCCGATAAGGTAAACATTATTAGGTGGGGCCACAGACCTATGGTTGGGTAATGGGTTGTTTTTAGTACTGGGCTCTTCTTTTTCTGGATCAGGTATTTTTCTTGCTATCAATCAAGTCTTTGATTTCATGTTTGAGTCTTTGACATTAATCAATAATATGACTAACCATTTAATGGAATTGGCAATAAGCATTGTGATTGAAATTTAGGGGTAAAGGATTGGGTAGAGGTTTTGGGTCTAAAAGTCTCAAAAGTCCCTTTTTTGAAGCTTTTCAAATATTGTAGACATGGTTTTATTGAGCTTGGAGAAATTCCTTTATTAACGGACAACACCCACATATGCCATTTTAGTATTTCCCTTATTCCCACTTGGGTTGCTATGATTATTATCACTCATTTTAGCTCCATACTTATTCTTTTCATTCCACATATCCTCTACTTGTATACAGCTTCATATAACTTCTCAAAACTAGCTAAAGTAATATAGCACAGCTTTTCATGAATTTCACCTGAGGTTCCCTTCACACACATCTTAATTTGGTCCTTAACTTCCCGTTTATTTTTTATTTGAGCAGCCTTTCTACCGCCACCTTGTTAAGTACTCCACAAAAGTTTCATTGTACTTTTGTCTAGTTGTTTCCAAGTCAAGCAGAGTCACATCTATCTGCATATTATAGGAATATTGTTGAACAAACTTTTCCACCAAGTCTCTCCAATCCATCATCACCTTCTTATCTAGGTCATAATACCAACGGACAGTGGCCCCATTAAGGATAGAACAAAGAATTTGGTGATTTGAGTTTTGGTAATTCTAGTAGCTCCCATAATTATGGAATATTGCCTTAAATGAACTCTAGGATTACTTGTCCCATCAAACTTTTACAAATCAGGGATTTTAAATCTCAGAGGGAGGTCCTCTCCCATAGTGATATCTACTTTCTTAATATCATAAACCCCATCAACTCTCGTGCTCCTAAGCATGGTTTGAATCTTTTCAGCCTACTTGGATAAGTTCGTATATCCTTTGTGCACTACCTCAGTCTTTCAAGCCTTTTCTATTTCATAGTCTAGGTCTAAGTCATAGTTATCATCTATGTCCACTACCTTATTAGGATTAGGGTCCCTAATTTAATTCCTAGGATGGCTAGCTTCTAGGGTTGCTTCTTTGCAAGATAATCATGCTTCCTTCTAATCATGTTTACCATATACATGATGCAAAGCATAAAACAATGACACTTTCACCATTTGGTTCAGATATAAGTGACCAAAACTCATCAAAATAATAATGCATGCACCAAATTATTCATATTCCAAAGCACTTTTGACAACTAACATAGGTATGGTATGCTAACCTACAAGAAGCATTTTATATTGCATGGCAACAAAGTTGGTATTCATTCAATCATGCCTTATGCATTTAAAGTTTATGCTCAAATTATTCATTCATGGAATTATGTTCATTTTAAGTCATTTTACCATACATTCAATCATGCCATATTGTCACATAAAGATAAGCATGCCAATTTTCTTGTTTAGAACCTAAACTAGGCATTATAGCATCAATCATGCAAAACTAAGCTTAACTTTGGCACTTTTAATCCTATCATGCTTTTGAATTAATAAAAATTATCATGTAGTAATAAAACCTAAGTTTTATGCAACTATTCATGGCATATAGACATTTACATACAATTAAAAGCATCAAATGGACATAAAAATCAAGAAACAAAGCAAAGAAGACAAGAAAGTGCCTCCATGGTACAAGAAAATGCATTCATGGCATATATAAGGTCGTGTGGCCCTAGGAAGAGCCGTGTGGCACTTCTCAGTCTGGCACCGGACAAGGAAGAGCTGTGTGGTAGTTCCCAAGCACCACATGGCCCTTCTGACTTGACTCTAAATTCTCATCCGATTTTAAATCGTTTTTGCATTTTTTTTAAGGGATTTTTGGTACTTTTTCATCCTAAATAATTCAAAAACTAATCCTAATGATTCTAAGTGTTTTCAATTCAATCAAAATGATTTTTAAAACAAGAAAAAGAACAACAAAATAATAGCTTGAAATAAAAATATGAATTTCATGCAAAAGGGAACTAAGCATTCTTTATAAGTTATTTTAGTTTAAATTGATTAGATTTTCAATTAAGCTAGTTAAATATCATGTAAACACAAATTCTTAACTCTAATTTAGTTCATATTAAAAAAAAAAATTATAAAGAAAAAGAAAAGAAAGATTACATATATTGTTACTAATCCATGTGATTATGCCCAAAGAGTTCACATGATTGCTAAATAAAAAAGAAAAGAGGAAACTACTCAAACCTAGACACACTAAGGCTCGACAAATCACCTTCAGGTTTCGTTTATCTAATGGATGATTTCAAATGCCAAGAACGCCAATGCTTGATGGAGATTACTTATTATCAAGTTCTTACTTTGAATCAAACTTTGATTCGGTTGGATATACTTCTTTTTATCAAGAACAATATCAAGAACGTTCTTGATATATTATTGAGAAGAGTTTAAAAGAGGAAGAAATAAAACTTGATTTGGTACATTTGATTCTTGAAAGAAAGGTTAATTTGAACTCTTGAGATGAACTTAATTAATTAAATTTAATAAAATCCTTAGTTTTTTTAATAAGATTTATTCAAAATTTAGTTTAGTATTTGAAAGAGAGTTATTTTATCAAGAATTCAGGTGTCAAAATTCGGACCCTTAAACTAGTGAGGGTAAAGGCCTATTTATAGCCTTCTTTCCCTACTTTAATAGGAAGAAATAAGTTTAAAAGACTCCTATTTAGGTTTATTTAGATTTTCTAAGTAACAAAACATCCAAAATAGCCAAAAACATAACTTCCAAAATAGTTTTAGGGTTACTTGCCAAGCAAGAACCCCTAAAGCTTCTTTTTTAGCTTTTAACCCAAAACTTCCATTTTGACTAAAATACCAAATAGTAACATTTTCAGAAGCTAAATTGGCATAAAAACATATATGAAACCTCCAAAATTGGAAGAAAAATCAGGCTGTGGGGAAGCAGAGGCGAGCAACTGTAAGTGCAAATGGGCCCGGAGCTTGCAAGCTCGTAGAAGGGCCATATGACCCTTCACATAACCATGCGGCCAATACTTTAGACGTGTGGCACTGCAAGCATCCGTATGGCTCTTATAAGAATCCACAGGCCAATGGCTGCCACACGGGCCCGACGGCTTGTCGCAAATGAGCCTGCCGACCCCCCGCACGCCCGTTCTTGCATCCGATCCGTTAAAATGACCCAAAACTTTCCAAAAATCTTAAAACTATTTATAAACTCTTTTTAACTAAGAAAATAACTTAAATTGGTCTCAAGCTTTCACAGGCCTGACGACTTGCCACAATCGGTCCAACGATCACTTGCGGGCTCGATTTGTATTTAGACCACTGCATTTGGCCTAAAACAATCCAAATTCATTTTGAAATACATTTTGAATTGTTTTATATTAAAATACAAACCTGGATCATCAATTGCTAAGAGAATCCTAGAAATTTCCTCAATCCAAAAGCAAAAGTAATCATTTTGATAAGCAACCTTCTTTTATAATCTCGATTCTTAATGCTACATCATTGGGCTTTGGCTCGAGCTCAAGGTGTGTCGAAAATCAGTGTCAACACTAATTTTGTTTAATTTAATGATGAGACATTGTATAAAGCTTAGGTGTAACATCCTAGGAAATACTGTAAGTATACCTAGATGCATTATCATATAACACTATAGAGAACTGATTTTTAATTCAATCCAAACAATCCTATTTCTTAATAAACCTAATATAAATTAAGTACTTATATAACTTATTAAAAATAAATTAAGGTTAATATGTAGTTATTAATGTGATTGAATATAAGAGTGAAAATAGTTACTAGTTAGTGTAGTAACTAAGGATGGCAAAATGGTAAATAAGAAAAGAAGACAAGGGTAAAATTAAAAATACATAAAAAGTGATGGGACCTATGGTGGGACCCACATTCCTATGATATTTCTAAAGAATAATAAATTATAATTTTACATCAAATTCTTCATCTTAACCATAGAATGGTCGAACCCTTCTCCATTCATTACCTTAAGAATTGCTCATCCTCTTCCTCACAAATTCATCACTTTCAACACCCAAATTTTCATCCCTATAAAGTTAAGGCTTTCTTTTTAATTAAAATTAATATCTAGAGGTTAAAAAGGAGTTTTAAAGTTATAGAAGGAACGAGTTTTGTCGTTAGGGTTCATTACCACTCCATCTTTTCCATTAAGGTAAATTATATTCTTTGGTTTTTAATTTAGTTTTTATGAGTTCTAAGCAAAGAATAATTAATAAATTAGAGGAATTAAGTTAAGCGTATAATTATATGAATATTTGGAATTAAGGTTCCTAAGAGGAAAAAACCTAGAATTAGGATTAGGAACAAATAGTTCAATTAGAGCTTAAATTATGTAAATTCATGATGTTTGGAACCTAAATTGAGTTTAATTGAATTGTAGCTCCCAAAAGAAATGATAAAGAACGTGGTATGGATAAAGGAGATCGTGTATGCTTACTTAGATTGAAGAATTAAAGGATTGATTTTGGTTTCTAACAATTAAGGTGAGTAATAAATATTTTATCATGCTTGAATTCCAAATGTAATCATGAATATTGTTCTATCATCATATTCCTTATGGTTGGTTGAAATCTTAATGGTCATGTTCTTATTGAATTCCTTTGATAATGCCTAAAATGACCATTTGTATATCTTTTTCTTGTTAAGTTAATCATTGTTTCATTGTTATAAATTAATTGGTGAGAAATCTAATTTTTCATTAATGGTTGAACTACCTTGGTGGACTAAACCTATTGAATTATTTTATTATGCCTAAGTTGACCGTTTATTTCTCTTTGTCCTATTGAGCTAATTGTTTTTTCATTTCTAATAGGTTAGATTGGAGAATAAACTGTAACACCCCAGTAGAGAGAACAATAGACAAAATGGATGCAGTGGATCATAGTAATAAATATAAAATTAATTGAAGAATAAATAGGCTAAAATTAGTTACCGAATTATAAAAAAATATTTAAGGATAGTATTCACAAAAGAATTTTAAGAACGATAAAGTACAAAAATACTGGAAATGGATTTTTACAGCATTTTAAGAAATTTTTACAGAAATTTATTGAGAATACCTAGGATTAAAACCCTAAAGTATTGAGAAAAAATAATTTGAGGATTTATATGAGGTTAGAAAGTCAAAAGGATAGACAATATTTTAAGTATTACTCCGAAAGCATCGATAATAATTATACAGCCTGGAGAATTAATTTTGTACTGAATTTAAAGTTAATTAATACAGACATATGGGTACTAAGAGAACTAAAATAGTGTTAATTTTTGATAAAAAGAAAGAGTGAAAAAGTGATTGGAATGATGGAAAAAATAATAGAATGGCAAAATCGTAAATAAATGCAACTTTGGAGACATTTTCGGAAATGGGCTGTCTAGGATACATAATCGAACCCAGAGTAATTTTAAATGATAGAATAGCCCAAAATAAGCTATTTCACTCCCCACATTAATGGCTAATTCTAAACAGAGTAGACATAATAATTATAAAAAATTATTGGGTAAAAATTATAAATAAAAAAAATTATAGGTCAAAGTGTAAATACCTAAAGATTGGGACCCACCAAGAAAATGACAATTTACATTAAATAATTCTAGAATATTGAAGGTAGTGGCCGGCCATCATTAGGGATATAGAGATTTTTATTAAGATTTTTCTACCATTCCATCTAAAGTGTACAAGTGGACCATGTCTAGACTTTTCCATGTTGGCTTTAAAATTAATTATAGTTTATAAATTGATAAGTTAGATAAATTTGAGAAAAACTTGGTCAGAATATACACTAACAAGGCTTCCAAAATATTTTCCTAACCCTTCCATAGAAACCATGAAGAAGATAAGGAAAATTGATGTAAGGAAGAAGAAGAATGGAAGAAATAGATGGGGATGGAGATGGATATCAACACTGTTTTGGGGGAAACAAGTGAGAATGAAATTCAGGAATTTAGTTCAAGGTAAAGCTTCCTAAAATTCATTTTTTTAATTTAATTTAAGAGTTCTATAGCTTAATTTAGTAAAGAATTGAGTTAAATATGCAAAAAGGGTAAGAGATGAACTAAGGTTTGTAAGGGGATTCTGAATCTGTTTTAAAGCAGTAATTTCTAGCTAGTATTCCGTAATTTTAATGACTGAATTTAAGGATGGCCAAAACATGAAAGTTGTAGATAAATATATTAATAGATGTTTGTAAAAGGAATTGATTAAATTTGAAGTGAGAAAAGAGTAATTGAATAACAACTGTGACTGGTCAAAATTAGGGTTACAGGAAAAATGCTACTGTATTTTAATTGTGTAAAATGATAGAGACAGAATTAGAAGAAGTATTCAACATGAAAAGTGTTTGTTTATGTATTATCTAGAGGACTGTAAAAGTTTTTGCAATTGAATTCGTGGTTTATGAGATATTGAGTCATAAGTGTTAACTGCCAGAATTGACTGATAAATAAAACATAGGTTACATGAAAAATATTTATTTATATGTTAAATAAATGACTATAAAATGGTTTTGCAATTGGTTAAGCATAGATTGAGTTATAAGCAGGGTAACAGGGTCTATTCGGATAGAGACTGCAGAACAGGAGGTTCAACTTTGATGAATTGTTTAGAATGATATAGTAAATAGAATGCCCTGAAATTTGAATATGTTATAATATTATGTGTCTAGTTTCAATAGGAAAAATAATCATAGTAATTAGACAAGTATAAATTGAGATATGTATAAAATAGTAGAGACTGTTACAGGGTAGAATGTAGGGCAGTAGGGCCCATTGTAAAGCTAAGTTTAAATTGACACCATAAATTATATAGTAATGGAATTAATGTGAATTTTGGATATGTTGGGATTTGGTATGTCTAGTTAAAATAAGAACAAGAATTGAAGAAAATGGATAAGTATAGAGGGAGATAGGGATAAAAGAGTGTAGGCTGCTAGTAAGGTCTTTATATAGTTAAAACCTATAAAATATAAATATTATGAATTCCTCTAGTATAAGTATAAGTAATGTTTATATATCTAAATTGAACTTTATTGAATATGTAGAGCCAAATATGCATAGAGGACTGATGGGAACCAAAAAGTGCAAAGGAATAGAACTAAGGAAAAAATAGAAATGTAAAGGCTAATATCAGAGGTGAGTTATATGTACATCATGATGTATATACTTTGATATATCATGATTCATTTCATTTCAATGACCATTCTTCCTTGAGCACCGAATATTTCATTGTATATTTGTAAAATGACCAAGCCTAGATTTGATAATTGCTATAGATTTGTTATTGATAAAGAAATGGATACCTGAATAATTCTAGTGAATATATGATATGTCATTGAGATTTACTGATTATTGAATATCATTGCACCCTATTATTGTTTTATTGGCCATAATACATGTTTGTATAGCAGAGCTACTATATCGATGGGGTAGTGAGGGGAAAACTATCAGCATTGTGTATAGTGGCCTACTGGACGGGCTAAATGTCCGGGACCCTAGCTGGGAAGGGACTTGTCTCAGCCGTAAGGTTTGGCCCGCCTTACGTAATATGGTGATATTCTACTATAGTTACAGACCCTCTATGTCTGTTATATAAACATGCTTGAATCCCTTTATACCTCATTGTTACTGATTGTTCTTGCCTCATAATTTGATCTTGCTCCATATTTAATACCTTATTATTGACAATGTTCATTTCATACTTTATACTGTTACCTAACCCTTGTATGTAACATGATGTATATATAACTCACTGAGTATTTTATACTCATCATATAGCGGTTTATTATTTTACAGGTATGAGATAGTGGTGGCCATTTCCAAGTCATTATTTCCTCCAACTTGGAACATCATGGATTCCAAGGTAGAGGTTTATTCTAGTCATGTAAATAACCTCTAAAGCTCTATGGTACAATAAATAGATAAGTAATGATGTAAGAAGTATTATGTGTACATTTGAAAATAACAGTCATTGTTATGAAAAATAAATATAATATGAGTAATGTTTGATGACTGATAATGATTATTTTATTAACAAACATAGTGATATTAAAGTGATAAGACTAAAATGTGACTGTAACATGAAATGATGAAAAATTTATATGCCTTTAGAAGTGCTATGTGTGTGTATTGAATTATAGAGTTGAGGGTATAAGGTTGGTCATTAATTGAGAGTGTAATTTCATTACAGATTGAGAAATTTTTGTAATTTGAAATTGATACTATTCATCTTGGGAATAAGGTTAAAATTATAGAGAACACTCTGGTAAAATTTTTGTAAATTGAAAATTATTAAATGGACTTGGAATATTAATGGATAATTTGAAAATTATTAACTGATATTGGTATTGTTAGTGGGTTTTATGGGTTTCCGGTGACCTTAGATCTACCCGTGCCCTAGAACCGTTGGTCCCTTTCAGTGGGACGTGACATAAACCTTAATTACATTTGCTTGGTCGAACCATCTTCCATTATGCATTAAGTTTCACACAAGTGTTTGACGAAATGTCTAAGCGAATAAGCTATATGCACACCAACTATTCGATGAAATTCATAAATGAATAAACTAGATGCCCACCAAGTCTTCGATAAAACTTCTAAGTGACTAAACCATATAAATATCATATATGAATGAAAACCTCAAATGATTCATTTAAATTATCTTATATATTTTTATGATTATATTAATCAAAGGAACATTTATTTTATTATTACCAGTGTGGCCCAATGACATGTGGTTTTAATGTAAACTAAATGGCTATGTAATTTTTTAGAGGTGAATGATAGAAATATCCAACTGATGGGTAAAGGGTTAAAATACATCGACACTGTGCATAATGATTCATAAGACCCCTAGTTAGAAAAGGGGTTAAGTGATTTTAGCCATAAGGTATGATCAACCTTATGTAATTATATAAATTATGTGATGGAGTATGCTTACAAATGGTCTATACTTTATAGTTAAATTTATAAGTGATATGACTATGATTTCTATCCTTTATCTCTATAAGGTAAACTTATTAAATGAAATGTAAATTTATAAAAGTTGTATGATAATTATTCATATATGCCTATTTATGCTTCATAATATTGACTAATGTTCTTTGTTTACATTTAATTCCATTATTCTCCAATTTACTTGTTAAAGAATTCATAAACCATTCTTGTGAGTCAACCTTTCTCACTAAGTTCTATACTCATCTTTTTATCGTTTAATATTTTTCAAGAGAAAAGTAGATAGTGAAGGTTCCAAAGGTTTTCTTTTTCAAATTGGGACCTACGTCATCAGTGTAAAAATCTTGAAGTCTCAAATGTAGCTTTTGGAAGCTCCTGTCACACCCCAACTCCACTGGTGCGATGGTCCTAGGGCAAGGGTAAGCCTGAGGCTACCATAAACCCGTAGAACTCACAAATCATGAATCTCATCAACATCAAAGAAATTGCAATATCATATTTTACCATACATCTATCATGTCCATACATATAATCAAAATTAGTTATATCTTTCTATTATCATTTCATATCTTTCTCTTGTTCCTTAATGATCAAAAGAGACATCTCACATCACTGAGGAACAAGAGTACCCAAAAAGGTAACAATCATACATCGAAATATTCTAGTATCCTCGAAAGACTAACTACAGAGCTCTAGAGTATACTCCAATACATATTGTATCATAATACCATTAATAAATATACAAAATATCTCAAAAGAATTATTACAATGAAGCTTCTTGTCACGACCTATCTCGGAAGTCCTGACGGTCCTAGGGTACGGGTGATGCATAAGCAACCAGTACCGCGTAGAACCCAATAACTATCTATATGGCATGTATCAAACAAATATCATTCAAAATAAACATAAAATGCTGAAGAAAATTCGACAGCACCTCCTCTAAAATTTGGACTATGCCTAAGAAAACAAAACACATAAATAACATTCTATAATATTCCATCTCATCTCAAACACCAGGATCCCTCTGGATCTCCAAACAATCTCAATATTACCGTCACAATATATATATAACATACACCACAATCATATATGATTACACAAACATTTATTATACTCAATATATAA
>CANXYC011139052.1:0-10919 GCA_948193065.1 Aleurites moluccanus | reverse complement strand
AATGAGAGTAAATTCATTGGTCCATTGTGCACTTTGGGAGCCCAGCCGATAGGGTCTTTATCGGTGTTCCACCTAGAGGAGGCCATGAGCTCTAGGCGCATGCCTGGCCAAGCATGTGTGCACGTTAAGGTAGCAAGGCTACAGATACGTATGTTATGATATGTGATCAGTTCTTCCAGTTGATATTTGATAATGCCATTCTTTGTGGGCATTCCATGTTCTAAAGATGAACCATGATTTGAGTTTGATATGATTTGATATAGCCAAATTATTATGAGAACCATTTTCTTTCAAGTAAAAAGCCTATAACTTCCTTCATGCTTATATATAAAATTTATTTATTCATTGACCATGATTGGATATTTCATTATTATTGTATAATGTTCATATCTTACTTAGTTGAAGACTCACTCCTCTTTTGTGGATTTCAGGTGATAGTTTTGCTTGTGAGGGAGCTAGCCGAGAAGTTCAAGCTTCTTGACCCTTTTCATCCAAGAAGCTTTCAATGTAAATCTTTTGTTATATGATTATGTATAAATATTAAATGGTATTATGACTCAATATGTAATGGAAGCATACTATAGAGCTCCGTAGTTAGCCATTAGAGGATGATAATATTTTGATATACGAATTGTTATTTTTTGGGTAAATCTTGTTCCTTAGTGATGTGAGATGCATCTTTTGATCAGTAAGGAACAAGAGAATATTATTATGAAATAGTATAGTAAAGAAATGAATTTTTGCTTGAATGGATTATGGCATATTATAGCATGCTATTATATTTGGTATTAATATATATGAGATTCAGAATATGGGAGTTCTACGGGTTTATGGTGGCCTTAAGCCTACCCTTAACCTAGGACCGTCGCACCACTGGAGTTGGGGTGTGACACAAACCATCTTTATCTATATTTACTAGTATCACAATTACCCTCTTTTTTTTAAAAAAAAAAAAATCATTTATTCATATAAAAATGTTACTCTATAAAATAGTTTTTGATAAACAATGGATGGGGATAGATAATAGAAATGAGCCTAGATATATACGTGGAGTTGACAATTTTATTGAGTATGCCTTTATGCATTCATTACTTGGAGACGAGATTCATTGTCCTTGTGTGAAGAATAGAAATTTCAATTACAAGTTCATGTTAAGAGCGATTTATTAAAGCATGGAATCGTCAAGAGTTATACCATTTGGTATTTTTATGGTGAGAAATTAGAAGATACTTCTCGATTGTTTGATGCATAAAATGTTAGTGATGGTCCTACCATTGTTGATGACATCATTGGAATGGTGAATGAAATGCATGATGCTTGGAAAGCCACCAATGATGCAGATGGTGCAAATTATAAGGGGGAACCTAACCATGATGCTTTTAGGTTTTATCATTTGTTAGAGAAAGCTACAGAAAAATTACATCTCGAGTGTGAATTATCAAAATTAGCAACAATTATTAAATTGCTTCACTTAAAAAGCTTTCATAGGTGGACTAACAAGTCATTTGACAATTTGCTAATTTTATTATGAGAGCTTATTCCAAACGAGAAGCAAACTTTTCCAGACTCATACAACAATGCTCAGAAGTACATAGCTAAACTTAGGCTTAATTGTGTGAAATATGATGTGTGTAAGAATAAATGCATATTATATTGGAGTCCAAATGTTGAAGTAACACACTGCCAAGTTTATGGCCTATCTAGGTGGAAATCTTATGAATGGTTGGATAATAGTAAAAGAATTCCACATAAAGTATTATGTTACTTTCCCTTAAAGCTAAGGTTGCAAAGGCTATTTATGTCTACTAAGATGACCTCAGATATGAGGTGGCATGAAGAGAAAAGTGTAGATGATGGGATAATACAACACTTAGCCGATAGTTTTGCATGTAAGTCTTTTGATGAGAAATATGTCTCATTTGTTGAAGAGACACGCAATGTTAGACTTGGTTTAGTAATAGATGGATTCCAACCTTTTGGTAACTTGAGTTCCCAACATAATATTTCGTCTGTTTTCCTTGTATCCTCACTATAAGAAATTTGACAAAATATGAAACAAAATTGTCACCAAATAAAATATTTTCGTCACCTAAACAATTTATTGACGATAATATTTTATTGCAATAAACGTTATCATAACCACGTAACGTAAAGTATCTCATGATGAATTTCACATTGGTCACTAAATGTAATACCCTCTATCTGTATTGTTTGTGTTTGGTACTTTGATTGATTTTCTTTGAATGAAATTGTTTGAGTTATGATAAATTTTGATTTTTTATTTTATTCTGCTTTGTTTTATGTTAGCTCAATATGTTATAATGTGATTTGTTGAGTATAGATAGCTCTTAGAGAGAGAGTTTCATATGTTAAATTATGTTGGATAAGTTTTGGTTTAGTTAGATTGAAGAAATATTGAGATATACCTCATAGGCTTCTTTCACCGGCGTGAAACATACCTTCACGAGCGTGCAAAAAGTTCATATCTGAATTTTAGATTTTCATCAGATTGCTTTCACGAGCGTGATGTTCATCTTCATGGGCATGAAAGGTCAACCTTCACGGGCATAAAATGTCGGGTTCTATATATATACATTAATTTGTCACTTGTCCGAAAATTTCTCTCTCTCTCTCTTTTTTATTTCTCAACTACCAAACCCTAAATCCATCTCATTTGTGATTCTAGGACATTAATACCTATATTAATGCTCCATTTTGGAAGGAAAACACTTTGAAAAAGCTATTGAATCATTTCAAGTCAAGATTTCTTCAAAATCTCCATTTGAGGAGAAAGAAGTATTTTCTTCATATTTCAATTTCTGTTATGATTTGAGGTTATAGGTTGTTAGAATAGTTGTATATGAGTTATAGGGAGTATATTAAATGCATTAATGGTTATATATTTTTATTGTTGGAAGAATTAGGACAAATGGTGTATAGGGTCAATTCTTCTTTTTTCCCATAAATTTCTTAAGGAATGGTTAAATTGAGTTTAAGAACTATCTAAATAAGCTTTAGAGAGTTTTTAATTGCAAGAATTTATTATGGATAATGTTGGGTAAGGAAGGCCCTAAATTTATGAATTTGTTAAAATGTGTTAGGCTTGGAGCTTTATGTGCAATCAAGTTGATTTGGAGCTTGATAGAAGGTTTTGAGCTTTGGCTTGTTTATTGTTTTATAGAGGTGAGTTATACATATGTGTTTTATATGTATTTGCATATACATAAATTTGATTCTTTCGTTAATATTCATTCCGAACATAAATATGAAATTGTTAAGTTTGTAATTCTTAAACCAATGATATTTATTATAAATATATCTTTATTTCCATTACTATGCTTTATAGTTGTTACCCGTTTATTTGGAACCAACTTTCTATTATAGTATAAACCTATTATTCTGAAAATGTGCTTGATTATAAGAATCCTTGTTATAACTATTGTATCTTGAACCTAATATGTGTATAGTTAGAACGCCTTCCCTATGAGAAAAAAATCATAGAACTATGTGTACTAGTGTCTCGACTAATAGAGTCAAAGTATCAGGGTCCTTCTTAGAGGGGACAAAGTTTCTTTGGGCATGTATTAGCGCAAACACATGTATTCTGTAAGGAGATTGTAGTACTCTTGTTTTGTTATGGATGTCGTTAGACTTCTATTTTGTTTCTGCTGTTCTGACATTTACATTGCTTACAGTGTATATAAATATATATGTGATGTGCAATTCCTTGTAGGCACTTTTGAATTCTGATTTTGAAACTTTGTATTCTAATATTCAATTTCTGATTCAGCTTTTAATATGTATATGATTTCAGATTATCTGTATATATTTTGACCTCTGTATTATGAAATTCATTTGTGATATATATGTATAAGACAACATTTGAACCTCTTATCTGATTCTGAACCTTAGATATGACATATGTATTATTCATTGCGTTGAAGGCTCACCCTTCTTCTGTTTTGATTTTCAGGTGTTAGAGTAGTCGATCCAGAGACCAAGGATAGAGCTTCTTGATTTCTTTCTCCAATAAACCATTTGAAAAGTATAAACTCTATTTATTTTTGGCTATATTTTGTTAATGATTGAGATGTAACTCTCTTAGAGCTTCATACTATTTGAATGGATGCAATATTCTTTTGGGCTATCACTTGTTCATCTTAGGATAGAGGATCTTATTTGCCTTTGATCCATGGTGAACAAGTTGATTATATCTTGGGTGATATATCATGTAATACCCAGTATTTGGAATGTTAGAGTAGATGTGTGTTTGTTTGTTTATTTGATGAATGTTAGCATGTATATGTTATATGTGCATGGTAAATGATCTAAAATGCTATGTTGAGTATATATTACTCCTAGAATGATTGTATGTATTAAGACATGATGAGTTGTGATTGATTTTGAGGTATTAAGTATGTGTATGTGTAAGTTGATTGAGTTTGGACAAGTTAGAATGGAGAAAATATGAGAATTCTTCACCATCAGTTATTCAGGGGAGTGAAGATACTTTTCACCACCTTGAAGATAGTTTACCACCCTGAAAATACCTTTCACCACCTTGAAGATAGCTTTCACATGCGTGAAGATTCCTCACGGGCGTTAAGTGGTCTTCACGGGCGTGAGACATATTTCACCACTGTGAGAAAAGCTTATGTGTAAATTAGCCAACTCTTCAGATTTGTATTCATGGGCGTGAAACATCCCTTCACAGCCGTGAAGACACGGTCCTTAAATATCTAACCCTTCTTCTTTATTTTCAGACTTCATTTATTTTCATTTCCTTCTCTTTCTTTCTTCATAAATACACTTCAACCATCCATAAATTCATTAAATACTCTTCTCAAACACTTATTTCATCTCTATTAATACAAGAATCAATAATCAAACCTTCAAGAACATCAATATTTCAGATTTCTCAAGGATTCTCCATTTATAGGAATTTAAGGTAATTGTTCCAAACTTCAATCTAAGTTCAAGATAAGTTAATGCATAGTTAGAATAGATGAATATGAGTTAAGTATTGATGTTTAAGAACATCATTAGTATTTATTATGGATTATAAGCAAGATATGTATGGATTTAGGGTTTTGGGTGAATAGTAGCTATTCATCCTAATCTTCCATACTTCTTTAATAAGTGATTAAATTAATGTTAGAAAACATATTAGGATTCTAAAAGATGATTAGAATCATAAGGATTTATCTTGTATGAGTATGTTTGGGTATAAACCCTAATTGTAAGTAATTGGGGATTTGTCATAGGAGAGGAGAACTCAAGAAAATGGAGGAGATTATTAAATGTACAAGTAATTGAGGAAAATACAATGATAAATTGCTTTAAGGTAAGTATGAATATTGCATATGCATATTGTTTCTTTGAAATTGATTGTTTAATCCTTCCTAATGTTCATGTATATGATTCTTATGTTTCATAATATTATATTGTGAACCTATTAAATGAATTTCCCATGATGTTCTCAAACAAATGATAAATTGTTCCATAGAAACATCTTATATATTGTAAATGACTTGGTCATTCTTCCTTAGACCAAGCTCATGTGAAACCTATTTTCTATCTTGAATGATTCATGATTATATATTGATGGTCTTATGACCAATATGATTCTTTGTGAAATCCAAGCTATATGACCTATGATATGTATATGTATAGAACGCTCTTCCCAATGAAAGTAAATTCATTGGTCTATTGTGCACTTTGGGAAACTAGCTGATAGGATTTTTATCAGTGTTCCACCTAGAGGGGACTATAAGCTCTAGGCATATGCCTGACCAAGCATATGTATTGCAATAAGGTAGCAAGGCTACTGATGCACTCTGTTATGATAAGGTAGTAAGGCTACTGATACATTCTGACAGTTTTATCATATGATTTGTTAGTGCTATTTGATTGTGAGCACTAATGTTCTTGTAAGCATGGCCTTATGAAACATCCATACCCATGTTCCTTTGGTTTGACCTTTGCATTGCAAGTTTATATCTTACTGAGTTGAAGGCTCACTCATCTTTTGTGGATTTCAGGTAATAGTGTAGCTTGAGAGGGAACTAACATAGAAGACAGAGCTTATTGATTCATTCTTCCAAGAAAACTCTATGTAATTCTTTTGATTAATATTATTTTGTATTATGGCATTATATGTATGAGAAGTATACTCTAGAGCTCTGTAGTTAATTGGATATTAAGAATGATATTATTTTGATGTCTGAATTGATACATTGTGGGTTGCCCTTGTTCCTTTTTGATGTGGGATGTATCTTTTGATCGATAAGGAACAAGAGGGAATCATATGATGATGTATGGAAATGCATGAATGATGACTATATGATTATGGAAATGCATGAATGATGATTATATGATTCATAGAAATGAAGTATACATGATGATAACTATGTATGATGTGGATATATATTATGTATGAGATCCATGATATGAGTGTTCTATGAGTTCATGGTGGCCTTAAGCCTACCCTTATCTTAGAACCGTCACACCACTGGAGTCGGGGTGTGGCATATCATAGGTTGATTGATGATATTTATGATTGTGGATCGTGGATGGTTATATATATTATTTGTTATTTCCACAAGTTAAGTTGGTGTGTTCTACTGATTTTCGATGGCCTTAAATCTACCCATGCCTAGGACCGTCGCATTCTGATTTTGGGATGTGACACTAAATATTCTACTTATAATGACGAAAATGTTTATTGTCACATAAACTATGGAGTTTGGTGACACTAATATTGTCATTAATCAAGTCAAAATTTTTTCATATAATTTACGATATCGTCATTTAATGTGTTATTTTAGATGACAAAAATATTCATTGTCATATAAACTATAATGTTTGGTAACGCTAATATCGTCATCAATTGTGTCAAAATTTTATCATATAATATATGAATTCATCACTAAAAATTATATTTCGATGACAAAATTATAATTGTCATTATATTATATCGCTTTTAATGATGTATATTTTGTAAATATTTGTATGAAATTTTGTCATGTAATTTAGAATATTGTCACTAGATATTGAATGTTAGATGATGAAGTTTTAACTTGTTACCATATTTTGATTATTTAATGACAACAATATAAATGTCATTGTATTATTTTATTTTTTATAATAGAAAACACATTATATTTTATATAAATATTTGTCACCCAAGCAATGATATCATCATGATAAAGTAAACTTTGGATGACAAAATATGTATTTATCATTTTTATTTGATTATTTAGTGACAAAAAATATAAATGTCATATTGTTTTTTCGCTTTTGATGACAAAAATCACGTCATTAATTATATGAACTTTTTGTCACATAATTTATAACATCTTTATTTTTTAAAAAAAATTAACGACAAAATGTTCATTTGTCACATTAGTAAAACTGTTTACTGACAAAAATATCTTTGTTATTATAATGTATCACTTTTAATAATGCTTATATTATCACAATTAAAAGCAAATAATTTTCATCTAAAATCTAAATTTATAATTAAAATTTAATGATTCGATGACGTAATTTCTATTATCACATAATAAATATTTTTTATAATAAAAAGGCTAAAACTATTCATAATGATTTTTTTTTAATGTAATAGTTTAGAAATTTTATTATGAATACTTAAAGGTCATAAATAATATATATGTCACATCCCAATTTCAAGAAATGTGACGGTTGTAAGGTATGGGAAAGACATAAGGTCACCTAAACCCGTAGAACTCTATTTGGTATTTCTACAAAAAATTCGCCATAACTTTCCTACTTTTACAATCTATCCCAGGATTCAAGTCCCTCTCTTCATATTCAACAATAACACAACCTGCACAAATCAATACTTCTATCCCTTATTCATCTCATACTACAGCATGCATATCACATTTAATACCTTTTCCCCAATTCAATATCTTACATCTCAATTATACAACTTTATCATCATTTTTTTTATATTATCTTACTAAATCCTTCATTACAAAACCATGGAACCACTAAAGAAAAATTCATAATTACAAAATAAAAAGTCTTTACATAGATATAAAAATTTCCACTCCGGAGGAAGAGGGAAGAAGTGGAATTGCCTCTATCTACCTTGCTCCTGAAAAATATAAATCCACGAGAGTTAAATATGAATATCTCATTGAGTAACAACATATTACTATACTTGTAGCTTGGTATTCAATGTTATTTACAAGAAAGATAATGGTTCAATATACATATATATACCATAATGAATATCAAATATTAATAAAAGGAATCATAACCATTGTAAATAACATTGTCAAATAAAATTTAAAGGTATATCAAGGAATTGGTTATCAACAATTGGTTATAACAAATACTATACAATTTAATAATAATGAGAATACCAATGTATTTCATTATGTTGATAGATAATCACTATACCAAAAAACTCAGCAAATGTTACATCTTGGCAGCATGCCAACATCATAGTCATACGATTGATCGAACCGTATGGCTAGAGCCTTACCCCACTCTATCTAGGGTTAGTCAAAAAGTACAATGTGCACAAAGTCTCGATGTATTATCATAGCCCCATTGAGAAGGATATCTGTCATGTACATACTATATATTAATAGGGTTCATTACATAATGACCTAAGGTCCATTATGCATTTATCAATAACATTAGCAATGCTCATATCAATAATATAATAATAATTAAGTAATTATATGAAAGATATCAATTAGGTTTTCGACAAAAGATAATAAGTCAAGTCATTCCAATGGCTATACTCCGAATTAATTAATACCATGGATGTATTCAGAAGCAAAGTAAAATGACACATCTGTTTTACTAGAATAGATTAACAATTTGATATCATATATATATATCCACATTTGGCTATTCAAGAAATATGGGATTCAATAGATTATTCAATTATATGCAATGATAAATCTGATGAAAATATGCTTAAATGGAAACAAAATTCAAGTAAGAGGAACAATATGCATTGGTCAATATTTATTACCTTATAGGCTGGTTTCAATATTTAGAATTGGGATCAATCACAAATGAAGTAATATATAGTTACTCACCTTACAAACCAAAACACCCAAACTAAGCTCCATTATTAAGCTTCCTTTTCTTTACCTCTTGAAGCTATAATACAATTTAAATACAATTTAGGTTCAATCCAATGTTGAATTACACAAATTCTAAAGTAACTTTGAAAAACCCCTTAATTATCAAAATCTCAGGTTTTGGTAATCCTGGTTCGTTTACTAATATCTCCCACTACACTTATCCAATTATTTCAATTCTCTCTCCTAATTAAACTAAACATCTTAAGTTATAACATATCCAAAATTGAGGCCATTTTGGTCACTACACAATTTATGGTGAATTTCTAAACTAGGGCCTGCAACTATGCAACCAGCCTGCAACTTTTACCCGAATAGTTTTCACTCTTTCACTTATAACTCAGTATGTAAGTATCCAATTTCCATTATATTTTTACATATTTTTAGATAAGATATAAAGGAACATTATTTATGTTATGAGTTTCCCCTGAATCGGATCTTAAGGTCCTATAAAATGTAAAACTCAGTAAGATATCTCAGTGAAAATCTTAACCCGATCCAGTCCTGATTAGGGCTTTGTATCTCACTACACAGCATGAATTTAGCAAAATTTACTTCTATGAATATAATTTGGACACATGTAGCTACAATTTTTATGTTTTGTGATTTTCTAATTTCTGAATTTAAGGCTACGAAATTGAGGGCTCAATATTCTGCTCACAACCAAGAATTTCAGAAATTCTGAAATTTCAAAATTTCCCCCCAACACACAACTTCACACAACAAGCCTCAATTTCATTTCTAACCACTAATTACTTACATATAACCTCATATAAGGTTTCATACACTATCAATTTAATTTATGTTACACTAATTCAAAAATGAAAATTTTTACCTAAACCAAACTCTAACTTAATCTTCCCATCTAACATATTTCTTCTAATTCCAACTCCATAGAAATACTACCCAACCTCCATTCTTTCATTTACAATAAAAAAATCAAACTTTAGAGCAAGGTGAAGAAATTACCTCTTGAGATCCTTAGCTCCAAATGCTTGATCCAAACCCAAATAGTTTAATTAGAAATGATGGGGATGATTATTTGTGAAGGATGGAAGATTAGATCATGGATTTTGGGTATGGTGTGAAGAAAATTTTCCTTTGAAGCTCTAACAATGGTAGCCGGCCATGGTGGATTCAAAATGGAGAAGATGACTTCATTTTATGCTAAGGGTTATATCTATATAGGTTTAAAAGTACCCTTATTTACCATTTTGCCACTTTCCAATTTAATTTCTATCTTATTTTCCTTTTAATTCTTTAAATACTTTCCTATATTTAATTTCTCCCCCATATATTTTTTAATACACTTTTTATAATGTCTATTTTAATATTCATTAAGGTCACTTTGTCAAAAGAGCTATAATTATTTAATTAAAAATCGAGTTCTATGCGATGCTTACAGTTAAGCTTATTTAGAGCTTCTAACTAGAATTTTTTTTTTCATTACCTATTTCATTCAATTAAATTCTCAATATTTCTTCTTAATTTCCTTTTAAACTTGGGTGAGTTATTATACTCTACCCCCTTACAAATAAATTTGTCCACAAATTAGAAAAAAAAAAAAACAGCCTTACCTCAAGTAGAAAACAACTGAGGATACTTTTGTTGCATAATGGATTCGCTTTCCCAAACGCATTCTTCAGTACTTTGATTCCGCCATAGTACTTTCACCATTGGGATTTCTTTATTCCTCAATCTTTTCACCTGTCTATCCATTATCTGCTCTGGAATCTCTTCATATGATAACTTATCATCCACTTCAATCTCTTGTACTGGAAGGACATGTGA